>BSSO01001994.1:0-20932 GCA_030267885.1 Mesembryanthemum crystallinum | reverse complement strand
TTCATGTAATGGAGGCAATATAGGAGGGTCTCGAGTCTGCATTAATCCGTGAATTGCATCAGGTGAGATTTTATAACTGAATCAATTATGAAAAAAAGTGAAGACTGAAGTGTCCCATTTAACACTGATACCTATGTCACAAACTATAAAAGGAGTGATAGTCTAATATTCTGACCATGTTAAAGGCTAAAGTCATCTTAAAGAGACATTAGAAGGATGCACAGATCCACATAGTCCCAGTCCCTTTCCCATGGCAATATGGCATAGATGATCTATTAATAAATGGGGAGATATCTTTATGTGAAACACTAGAGTACATTTTATCATGTTAATTTTGCGAACAACTACCTTTTAAGATAGATTTTGTTGTTAAGTGATACCTTTAGCCGGATTCACCAATTTTTAGTGAATCCCCAAAATACCCTGATCCCCTTCTCACATGATTCGCCTAAACTCTATCTTTTTCTATACTCGTGAAAAGCACCTTTACACGGTTCAGATAAAATAAAATAAAGTTTCTAAACCGGGCGCATAGTTAAAAAAAGGCCGAGGGTTTAAGTGAATTATGTGAGAGGGGGGTGAGGGTATTTTGAAGATTTCACTAAAAAATTTGCCTGAATCCAGCTAAAAGTATCACTCCACAACAAAATCTATCTTAAAAGGTAGTTGTTCGCAATTTATTTTAAAGGTAGTTGTTCGCAAAATGAACATGATAAAAGGTAGTGTTTCGCAATATGGTACAGAAAACTTTGATAGTATAGTAATACAGAAAACTAAAACAAAAATTTCAAGGCCAGAAGCCATATGGTACAGAGGTAGAGGCTGGCTTCATGTCAGGTATAGCTGCTATAGTCTACAGGATCATAGCTCAGAGTATTTCTTCCCATATAAAGGTTCAAAACTGTATAATACAGAGAAGACTTTCCCGCACAACATTTGACATTGGTAAATCGTAGCATCAGGACATCAACTCACAAAATAGCCAGTACAGTGACAATTAAATAGTTAATAACTGGACCTAAGAATCCACTGAATCACTTGATAACTAACACAGATTACACTCTACAAACATGACATTGCAGGGAACAAACAACACTCTTCAAGTTTAGTACTTATGTTTCAATGAAGTTCTCCACACACCCAATCCAAATCCTTGAAATGTATGAATATGTCAACCAAAAATCTATTGATTCAGGTCATCCCTTTTATCAGCTGCGTGATATGAGAAAGAGAAAATACAGACATATTGAATACATTAGAAAAGTGGCTAGTGAACCTGTAAATGAAATGCAACCAATAGTACGAGTGATATGGAGCTCAATGTTCCATCCTTGGAGCTGTTGATATGATGTGCTTTAGCCCAAGCTTTCATCTGCATAATTTGCAGCAAAACGAATAGGTTTAATGTTTAGACAGAATAATTCTAATTACTTTACTAGAATTTCCATTTCTGTATCTTCCTCGTTTCACCTCAGGTCCCATCAATAACAAGTTCTCCCGTTCATGTCCGATTCCTCAACAACTTCATCAATTCCCCCCCCCCCCCCCCTGCAATTCAACATTCCACAGAAGCAGATATGTGATGGCCTTCTTTAAATCACTAAGGAGATAATGTACATCTATGTTATATGTTCTACGTCTTGGCTTCATATCATGAGATATTGATTTGAAATCCTTACAGACAGTGCAGAATAAGATTTCCTCGCAAGAATTCAAATCAATTGTTTATTGAAATTTGAATTTGCACATCAAAAGCAACATGTAAGTCCTGTGTAATCATTTATGTAACTAATTAATTCTGTGTTAAATGTTTCTTTCAAGACAGAGTGAGCTCCTTCCCCCTTTTCCTATCCATGGTCTTAATCTCAATTGATATGTGACATTGGCTGATATATATTGCTTTTTTGGCTTAGCGCGACCATGAAATCGTATCGCGATAGCCGCGAACCTTCTGCATCACCCGTGGAAGTGGCTACACAATCGCCACTGGTCACTGCAATCGCTACTGCAATTTGGAACAGTTCCTTTCAAAGGAGGGGAACAAGGGCTAACGTGAAGCTGACTTGAAGAAGAAACACAGAGGAAACAAGGTATTTATAAATTCTCCACAAATAAGATTACCATTCATCCCCAGTAATATTTCCTTTTCTACTTAAGATCTACGGTGCTTTAAGCATTAAAGTAGAATACTTGAACTGGACTGGTCTGCTTACCAAAACACACAGCTTCTGAAACCTTTCATCAATTGCAGAAATCATGTGTAGAAGGTGGGAGTTGGCAACACCTTGAAAATTCTTAACTGATAAATCACATTCAATCCCAGTCCCACAGTCAGTAACTTTCAACACAGGCACCCTAGCAGTAAAGATTGGCTGAATATTTCTAACATGCCCACTCTCTGCAAACAATTGGGACAGGTTAATTGAGCCATGTGCTGAAAAAACAAGGATGAAAACTTACATTACAAGCATGGCAGACAAGGTGAAATTTTAAGCAAAGTGCAATTGCAGAAGGATTTATAAACTAATGACTGTTGTGGAATCCTGCATGTCAGCTTTGTTAAGCTACTGATAAAGCCATACAAGCTTAGGATGTATTCATTTTTTTTTTTCCCAGTTTTCCAAATTTTCTATCTTTTAGAAAACCTCTGTAAACTGGGAAAACATGTTAAAAACAGTTCATAGTTTCCAGTTTAGAAAATTGAAAAGCATGTTCAATGCAACCAAATTTCTATCAGTTTTCTTAAATGTTTTTTATTTTCTATTATCACCAGCATATTGTTAATTTTACTATTATTTTTAGCATTTTGTTATTTCACTTTTTTTTTTTGGTATCGTTTTCTATTTCCCTTTTTCTTTCCTCTTCCCCATCCTCTATCATGGAGGCTGGAGCCCAACTCCTTCCCCTGCTTCATTGCACATCAGTATGAGTAAGACACACTACCTCCGCCATCGCTAACCACTGCCAATGCTCACCACTCGCCTTGCCGCTCGAATTCTAACATCTTCCCACTCCACCATCTTCACCACCAAACGCCGGCCCCCCTCCATTAACCCAACAGTAAACAATCCAATCCTGCACACCCCCCCCCCCTGGCTCCCCCCCAACAAAGGATAAGGGAAGGAAAAGAATTCAAGAGAAGATGAGGTGTGAGGGGTGAGGACGAGATGAGGGTCTGCATCCTGCCATACTGAGAGAAAGAGAAAGAGCGAGAGGTTGTGTGCTTTATTTTTTTTTATTTTTTTTTGAGATCTCAATAAAAAAAAGGGGTGGAAAAAACAGTTTGGAAAACTGCGTGCCTAGTAAGAAAGAAAATTGAAGAAAAATGACTTGGGTTGNAACAACTATCTAGTATCTATACACTGATTTGGAACATCACAACAATTACCTAGCTTCTGCCAATGGACAAAATCAGGATGCATGTCAATAAAAAAACATAGACAAGTTTATATGCTTTCTACCCATGAAAGTTATCTGCTAACCAGAGTTTAGCAACAAAATAAATAAACATGCAGCGCTCCTCAGATGTGCCTTCTTTATTTTCCAATGTTAACAAATATTCAAAGAGCCAACAGACAGATCATATGCTTTCTAAACTGTAATCAGACACGCTAAAGAAAAAAAGCTATAAGAGAATTAGCTTAATAATATGTTATTTAGAAGTTCAACTAGAACAGCGCCTTTCAGATGTCCTCCCCAGATTTGCAATATGTAATAAGAAGATATGAAGTATGCAATGTTTGAACCTACCCTTGATAGTATATATACAAAATAAGAAAAACGTCAACTTTAATACTGAATTACACAGCAATAACATAATTGCAACATGAGTTTGCAATGCTATGTGATCTCATATGAACCTACCCTCAATAGTATAAATCCAATACAAGAAACAAGGCTAAGTTTGATATTTAATTAACAGCAGTCACATAGTTGAAACATAGTGGAATCATAACCCAGCAACCATTAAACTAAAGAATTAGATTGATTTACCTTGAAGAGCATATAATTTATCTGCAAACCTTTGAAGGTGCTTGGGTTTCTTTCTACGCCGAGACCTATTTTTCTTATCACTGAACTGAATTGATAAATCAAGATCACTTTTATCATCAAACATATCCATTATGAATGAGCCAAATCCCACCACAACAGGACAAGTATCACTACCTAGGAGACAAAATAACAGATGATTAGAGATTCTGCACATTGTGAACATGAACACATGACAAAACATCATTTAAGAAAAACACTAATTATAAGAATACATAAATATATGTATAAAGCCATATATGAAAGTAAAAAGGCTAGATTCACCCTCCTAGCCCGTCATTATATTACTGAAGATATAAATGGCAAAAACACAAAGACAAGCTGTACAATGAATCCCCGATAAACACTTATGGAAAAAAATAAAAATGCCTTCATTTCCTGCTTATAGCAGAGGGATTTCCTGCTATAGCAGCCACAAGTAGCATAAACTGAGTAACAGTACAGATACTATGACAGAAGGACAAATTGGTAGCCAACTATGATGAGGCTTGTATATATAATCTACATAAAAGTGATATCAAAACGTATGGAAATAGAATGAAATCTGGGATGGTACAGACCTTTTTAAGCATTTGCATGCAATTAGCTTTTTTTTAACAGAAATCAAGCTTTCTATTGGTATATTAGGGGAAATCTGTAATGAAACTAAAACTGTGCTAATAGGATTAAGCCATTATACACATTTCATTACGCTATTCTTGAAACGTGGTGAGTTTCTTCACATTATCTGATTTTAGATCCCAGGCAAGTTGGTCACTAAGACCAAATTTCCAGGTATATAATTGGTGAAATGATAAGTCGGTGTACAATTCCATCATTTGTGGTACAGCCAAGATGTATAGTAACTTCAGACAAAGTTCAAAAATTAAAACTGTGTAGCATAGATGTTTAGTAATCAAGATGTATAACCTCCGAAAAGCTAAAGCTTTATGCTGAAATTGCATGATGTGTTGTACAAGAGCACACATACATAACGAAGATAATGTGTTTATGAAATAAATTACCATATATTTCACTTGCAATTGCATTGAAAATCCGAATCAGATCTCTTCTATTGTCATAGTCCTGTGCGTTGGGACGACGACTCGTGTAAACATCGTTTAATGGCACATCAAGAGCGGTTATACTGGAAAGCATGCCCTCATACTTGTTACATACTTGAAGCTCGTATTTCTTAGCAAGCACCAGCAGGTCTAAAAATAATTGCCAAACCATTATGACTCGCTCCAAAATTACATCATGTATACTTAGAAAACAAATGTAGATACTAAAAATATTACTATATATTAAGTAATTAAAGAACTGTCCTTATCTTTTTGTTTCGAGCCTTAACTTACATATACTCCTAAAACATTCAAAATGATTCTATGCCAGCCTAAACCATTTTACACTGAGAAAATTTTCACTTAATCATAGTAACGAATAATAAATGCAGTGAGGCCCTGCTCATATAATTCAGTTCAGCGCGTTCAGTTCTATAACTTAAATTCTCTCCACGTATTATTCAATCGGTTCCTTCAGTGCCATTCAGTTAAAATGAACCCGAGAACTTCCAAACACTCACCTTCCTCCGTAGTTGCCATTGAAACTATTACCCGTTTTTCTTGGACACTCTCGTCTGGTTTCATTGACACTCGTTTCCTTTTCTTCGTCTCAATAGGGTTTCCAATGATTGATTTCTGTAAAAATGGATGATGAGCGTTGATACTCTTATTTTCTTTGGGGGGACGATCTGGACCAAACAACCAATTCTTTAACATTGCTTTGTCGGTATCTCCACTGATATAGGACTGGATCTGTTGCAAAGATTTACGGATGCATGAATATATCTTGTTCATCTTCTTCACTGATTTTACAGCCCTAGCAGTATTCTGAGACTTATCAATGATATCTTCAATCTACAAGATGTACAAGTGGAAGAGAAAATTAGAAGAGCATGTTCACAGGTTATGAGTCATGTTCAAAGGTTATCAGTCAAGAAACATGATAACTTACATTCATGTACCCATGCACTGCCTTCCATGGTTTACATGCCCATGATCCCATGTATGTACTAGCACATAATCCCTTTGGCCAAAGTGTTTCCACTGATTGCAGCTATAAGAGCAAGAAAAGTTAACAAAATCTAAAGCAAGACATGACAGGACTCAGAGATGGAAAAACAGAAATGGAAAAAAAAAAAAAAAGGTTCTGACTAAATTATTCAAATATTACTAGCCTTATAGGAGCTTTAGCATCAAGAAACAAAATCAGCTAAATCAATTATTTGAATCTAAAGTTGGCAGACTCTAAAATAGAGTTTCCCTAATTATAGCTCAGCTAAGTAAAACAGATTACCACAATCAACAGAGAAACAAAGAGCTCGGCAAGAGATTCTTTATTTTCTTTCCCATAGTCCAAAAAATTAGGAATAATTTCCTTGACAGCCTCTAGCTTAACTCCACCTGTGAGAGCCAACGACAAATAGAAACAACTGAAATGTTGGAAAGATGGGATTACCATCACCGAGAAACAACTTCAATCTCCAAAATATTAAAAAAGGAAAGAAAAAGAAAAGAGGAATAAGTAACATAGATACACTTATAGAATAGCATATTGTTAGCAGTTGTGGTTGAGCTTCTTCAGATTTAACTCGTAGTCTCCAACCAAATCCAGTGTTATCTCAAAATGTACTATGTACCCTCTAATAAATTGAATTCTATTTATCAGCTCGTATGAAGTTCTCACTTGATCATAATGACAGTACAAGGGACAACGACCACCACAAATCCATCTCAGGTTCAGTTATGTGATCAGCAATAACTGTTACCTTTAAAACTATAAGCTATATTACTTAGACTCTTCATTTCATCTCAAGTACATGTACCTCTGTCGGATCCCCATCACCCTGACATAGGTATGCACACTTAACGCTTCATCTAATGCCAAAAGCTTGCAAAACTCTCTGGAATTGGTGAGTCCGACACCTTTACATGTACCTGTGGCCAACACTTGTGGCCAAGTCCAAGTAATATAGACTACAAGTTCTATTGATTTTCCTTGCCCCCACCCCCAAAAAGAAACAGAAAAGGAAACAGTACCTTTACAAATTTCATGTAATGGAGGCAATATAGGAGGGTCTCGAGTCTGCATCAAATCATGAATCACATCAGGTGAGAATTTGTAACTGAATCAATTATAAAGAAAAATGAAGAATGAATTGTCCCATTTTAACATGATATAGCAGTTAAAGCCCATTAATGCTAGTCTAGTGATACCTAATGTCACAAATATGTAATAGAAGAGTGATTTACTAATATTCTGAAGATCTGGTTAAGGTCGTCTTAAAAAGAAATTTGAAGGTGCACAGATCAATAAAGTTCCAGTTCCTTTCACATGGCATAGGTGATTTATTAACTATTGGGAGGCTAAAGATATTTGATCAGCTACATATTTGCAATGACTTTATGACAAAACATTGAATAGTATAGGGCATGAGTAATTTTTTAGGTCAAATGCCATACAGTATCAAAATAGAGGTTGCCTTCTTGTCAGTTGCAATTGGGATGGTACATAGGATCAAAGCTCAGGAATATCTTCCCATATAAAGGTTACAAACAATATAATACACAGAAAATTTTCCCTCGCAACATGTGCATTTAACATTGGTAAATCGTGATAGCAGCAGGAAATCAGCTCACGAAATGGCCAGTACAGTAACAATTGATTAGAAGATAACTGGACATATGCATCCACTCAACCTCTTGAGAACTAACACAGATTACAACAAGGTTATCCCCAGGTTTACCCTTGAAACATGCAATTGCAGGGAACAACTACACTCTTAGAGTTTACTATGTATGGCTTTAATTGAATTAACTTCTCCACAAACCCAATCTAAATCTTTGAAATGTATGGATATGTCAACCCAAAACATTTTGCTTCACGTAATCCTGTATAACAGCTGGTTGATTTGCAAATTTGAAAAATACAGACATTTTTGGTATAAGAATACAGTAGAAAAGTGACAAGTTACCTGCAAATGAAATGCAGCCAATAATACAAGTGATATAGAACCCAATGTTCCATCCTTGGAGCTGTTGATATGGTGTGCTTTAGCCCATGCTTTCATCTGCATAATTGGCAGCAAAACGAATAGGGTTAGACAGAATCATTCTAATTTTACTATAAGTTTCATTTATATTCCTCGTTTCACTTAAGGTTCCACAAATTATGTTCTCCCATTCAGCTATACGTCCGGTTCCACAATATTTTCCCATTTCCCTCATGAATTTCATCAATTCCCCCTCCCCCCCCCCCCCCCATTCAATCTTCCACAAACACTGATACATAATGGCCTACTTTAAATAACTGATAACAGAGAACCATCTGCATCACCCATGAAAGTGGGTTCAAAAACCATCACTGCAGTTACTCCTGCAATTTGGAACCATACAAGGGCTTATGTGAAGCTGACTTGAAAGAGAAAACCCAAAGAAAAGGAAATGTATTAATTCTCCTAACTAAGATCAGATGTTCACTCATCTCCAGTAATTCTTCTTCTTCTACCTCTGTGCTTAAAATATAATCAATTATCGAAGTAGAATACGTAAACAGAGAAGGTTTGCTTACCAAAACACACAGCTTCTGAAACCTTTCATCAATTGCAGAAATCATGTGTAAAAGGTGGGATTTGGCAATACCATCGACATTCCTAACTGATATATCACATTCAATCCCAGTCCCACAGTCAGTAACTTTCAGTACAGGCACCCTAGCAGTAAAGATTGGCTCAATATTTGTAACATGCCCCTTCTCTGCAAACGGTTGGGACAAGTTAATTATGCCACATAGTGAAAAACAAGAATGAAGCTTGCATTACGTAAATCATAGCGCATGCCAAACAAACAAAAATTCTAAGCAAAGTGGAATAGCAAAAAAGGATTTTCAAAATAAAGAATGTTCAACTCCGTCAGTCCAACAACAACCAAGGTAATGCTCCTGCCGAGGAGGCGAGGAGGGGGGATAGAGTCTGGGGAGGTCCGGATGTAGGCAACCTTACCTCTAACTAGTAGAGAGATTGTTTCCAATAGACCCACAAAAGAATTTTCAATTTTCAAAACAATTTAGAAAAGCATACTAAATGCATTTTTAGAAATAACGATTTCATCAGTCCCTTGGCAAGAAGTCCTATTCCTGTTTACTTTCATTCGTATTAAGCTGAAGGCTGCATTTCGGCTTTGTTAAGCTACTGATGTAGCCATACAAGCTTAGGCTGCAACTTATAAGCATAAATGCACAATTCTATGTGATATTTATCACCCAAGTATCTCATAGCAGCACTTAACAAGTACTACATTTGAGGCAATCAACATTTCCATCACATTGTTATTGCAACTTCAAATTATTGCTACACTTCAATTATTTACACTTACTACAATGGAGCCATATTGGATCTTTGTCACACATGTACCATTTCAATATCACTAGTTATCGTTTAGTTACTTCAAAATTGTAGGAAGCTGTATTTGTAAAACTACCTGCTAGAAGTTCAATTACCAGGGGTGGGGACTGGGGAGGGGGATTAAATAACTTGCTTCATTTTGAAAAAGGGTTCTACTTCCTCCATTTTAACTGGTAAGCATAGCAGTTTCTGTAAATCCTGTGTATTTATATTTACTTGTCTCCAAAACAACTACCTAATATCTATACTTTGATTTGGAAGCTTTCTGCCGTTAAAAGATAGATGCTAACCAGAGTTTAACAACAAACAAGTAAACATGCAGCGCTCCAGATGTGCTTTCTGTATTTTCCAATGTTTAACAATGATTCAAAGAACCAAAAGATAGATCATATGCTTTCTAAACTCTAGTTAGACATGCTAAGAAAAATAGCTACAAAATAAGTAAACGTAATAATATGTGATTTAAAAGAAGTTCACTTGGACCAGCCAGATGTGCTCCTTATTTGTACAGTGTTTGATAAGAAGATATGAAGCAATGCTATGTGACATCATTTGAACCTACCCTTGTTAGTACAAGTACAATGCAAGAGAAAAAGCTAACTTTGATACTTAATTGAACTGCACTAACATAATTGAAACATAAATCATAACAACCACCATCAAATTAAAGAAATGGATTGATTTACCTTGAAGATCATATAATTTGTCTGCAATCTTTTGAAGGTACTCGGTTTTTACTTTATATTGTTTCCCATATTTCCTTTTACCGAACAAAATTGACAAATCCAGATCACTTTCATCATCAAACATATCCATTATGAATGAGCCAAATCCCACTGCAACAGGATTATGATGACCTAAGAGACAAAGTAAAGTTGATTAACGATTCTATACATGGTGAACGTGAACACATGACGCAACATTATTTAACAAAAACACTAATAAAAAGAATACATAAATAGATAAAAGAAAACAAAGCAAAATTCACAACCCTCTCCCCCCGGGAAAAAAGGCCCTTCATTAAGTAACTTATGATACAAATGGCAAAAAAAAGGCAATGACAATCGGTACAATGAACCCCTGATTAAGAGTTAAGATCTATGGTGGCCAGAAGTAGCAAAAACTGAGTAATAATCTATGCCTCAAGGCCAAATTGCTAGCCAGCTATGATGAGGCTTGTATTAAAATAAACTATGGGAAACAGAACATTTAAGAGATATCCATACATATGGAAAAAGAATAAATTGTGGAATGGCACAGTCCTTGTCAAGCATTTGCATGCAATTGATTTTATTTGTTTCCTTTCTTTAAACAGAAAAAAAGCTTGCTATCTGTACATTGGGGGAAATGAAAAATGAAACCAGAGATGTCTTAAAAGGATTAAGCCATTATACACATTTCTTACACTTCCTATACTTGAAAGGTGGTGAGTTTCTTCAAATTATCTGATTTAGATCCTAATATGATCAAGGACAAATGAATACGGCAAAGACAAGTTGGTCATTAAGAAAAAGCAGAATTTCAGGTATCGACAAGCAATTGTTAAATGATAAGTCAGTGCAAAATGTCCACAGTTTCTGGTATAGCCAAGATATTAATAACCTTAGGCAAAGTATAAAAAATTCATGCTGAAATTGCATAATTTATTGAACAAGCTAACGAGAGTACGAATACATAATGAAGAATATGATTATATGTTTTTAAGAAAATAGCTTACTAGATGTTTCCCTTGCAATTGCATTGAAAATAGAAATCAGATCTCTTCTATTGTCATAATCTTGTGCATTGGGACGACACCTCATATAAACATCGTTTATTAGCACATCAAGAGAAGATGTACTGGAAAGCAAGCCCTCATACTTGTTACATCCTTGAAGCACATGTTCCTTAGCAAGCACCAACACGTCTACAAAAAAAAAAAAAAAAAAAAAAAAAAAAAACGCCAAACCATTGAGACTCGTTTCAGGATTACATCATGTATACTTAGAATACCAATTTCGATACTCAGACATACACTATGTATAAAGTAATTACAGGACCTTTCCCTATCTTTTCATTTTGAGCCTTCAAACATTGGAATTGAATCATACCATGTCTAGGTCCGCTTAAACCATTAAATTTTACTTAAGTAGTTAATAACGAATACAGTGAGACTGTTCATTCACTGTATTCATTTAGTTGTGACCATTGTGCATTCAGTTCTAAAGCTTAATTTTTGTGCCACGTATTACTATTCATTCAGTTTCTTCAGTGTCATTCGGTTAAAATGAACCGAAAAACATGCAAATTGCAATCACTCACCTTCGTCCATAGTTGCCATAAGTTGAACTTACTACCCACCGAAGTCGGTTAATCCAACGAAAGGGCATGTAATTATCAGGGGTGCTATGAGGTATCGCCAAGACTGCATGCAATTTTGCCATAAATCCAAATTAGTACTCCATTAGAAACCAAACGAGAAAAATACAATCATTTGTGCACTAATATTAACAGAAAAACAGCGGCATAAAACAGCTGGGGAAATTGTGGGATAGAAATGAAAAATTCAATCTATCAACCGAAAATTAGCCAAATTTCACAGCATCAATCAACAATTCAATAAAATTAGGGTAGGATCCTTGAACTAACTAAAAACTATAATCTGATTCCATATAAATTGAGTAAGACAAGCGATTGGAAACGAAACATGAACGAAATTCGAATTGGAAAAAAACAGAATTGGAAGCAGAAATTACCAGAAGATAACGGAGGATCAGCAAGCAGTAATGGCGGAGTTGAAGACTGGTATTGGTAGCGGTGGCGAAATAGAAAGACAGAGGACCGCTTGTTTGTGCACTCTCCCGTGCAACTATACATCCACGTATTTCTCTCGCAATTTTTTTAATAGAGAAAAAAAAAAAAAAAAATTTGTCCATATGTCAAATTTCACATATTTTGGATATGTTCTTAGGTCAATAATAATAATTGTAATAATGTTTCTAGTATTATGAAATAATAATTCAACGTGTAGAATTAGAGAGAAGAAGGAAGAGCGGTGTCACGATTAGTACAAGAGCGGTTAGGAACTTACTCAGAGATCAAGAATCTTGGATACAATAACTATTATACGAAAGGTATGACTTTTTCCAATATACAAGATATATATCTAAAGATATTGGGAACAATAATGTATGTCCACAATACAATATTTTCATGACAGTTTCTAAATTTAAATGGTTATATTGGAAGTTAACAATTATTGCTAAAAGCTGATGAGTTTTTGATGAAGACTATCATAATTAATATGGTGAGAAAGAAGTTGCACTTTTACTTTTAACCTCATTTCAACTTCTTATACATAAAAGTGGAGACAGGTGGAGAGGAGGGGGAGGGAAAGGATGAATGTGAGAGAGGGAAGTTGAAGTTAGTAAAATATGAGGCTAAACTAGATCTAATTACTTTGAGAAGATCGATCACTAAGGGGGGAAAAGTACTCATACAACGTGCGTGTTTCGCATAACTTTTCAAAAGTTTGATCTTCTCCCCCTATTTCCCTCACAATTCATCCCTTCTACTTCCTCCACCTCCACATTTTGAACTTTTAAGAAGTTAAAAATACCCCCTTGGAGGTCAAGAAGCACATGCTTCAAATTGTAGCTTGTGGTTATTGGCTTTCCAAGCCATCCAAGGTGGTGTGTTTAGCTGTTTAGAAGCTCAAAATAGGGAAGCAAATGAGGTGAACGAATGAGAAATACATACCTATAAGAAGTAACGCCAAACATACTCAATGTCGCATATTATAGCCAATAGAAAATTAGCCTCTCCCTAGTAAAGATGGGAACTCAAACCCATGTCATAGTCCCAAATAAATATAACTTGTTAACATTGGTAGGTAAACATTTAATGAGCCTGAATTGAATTGCTTACTTACTCATCATTCTATTTCATAATAATAATAATAATAATAATAATAATAATAATAATAATAATAATATGAAAATCAAGTTTCGATTAAGTTAAGTATAGTTTTAGTTCAGATCAGTCAACTTCAGTTGAAAAGAAAAGCCTTAAGGAGAATGGGAGCGATGTTTGATTTTTCACTTTGCCCTTACATTTGATGCGTTATTATAATCAGAAACATGGGTGGGGGAGTATTCGAGTATTTTAATTTATTATTCAAAATGTGAGAGTGAGATTTTTTTTACAGAGAATGAGTGGACTATTTTTTTTAATTATAATTTTGACATAGAGATGGAGATTGAGATGGTTGATTATTAAAATTGTAAAATTAATTATAGTGGAAATAAAGTAGGGTTATTTATGTCTTTATAGATGTGGAATAGAAGGTATATGTTATAGTAAGACAAAGGGAAACAAACAATATATACGTAATAGTGGGACGAATGGATTAAGATACAATAGTATGTGCTCCTCTTTGGTTGCGATCCTAGAGTATGTATTTTAGAGATACAATAACTGAAAGCAGTTAAAAATGTCTCCTAATTGTTTAGAGATATGACGCATATTGAATCTATATATGGTGAGGTAGAAGTAAAATTGTGGCGAGTTCTTTTGCATGCAAACATATCCTATAGTGTCCCTGAGAGGAGAAAAACATGCCGTTTACTTTTAATATATACACGCCCAAAGTCGCCCAGGAGCTCTCACCCATAGGCACTAATCAAGTTTCATTTCTAACATATGATGAATTAATAGTTGTATTGAGTAAATGATGCATATTAAGTATGTCCTAAAAATAGTAATGGGTTTGTGAACCATCTGCAGCTCTAGGATTTTGGTGATGATTGGGTTCGGGTTCAAGATGATGGTGAAAAACATTCTTCGAAGAACTCGCATACGGCATCGGAGCACCAAAATGTCTATAATCAGGTGCATGAAACCCCCTTGGAAATGGTGAAGAGTTATCAGGGATCAATGGCTGTCGAGGACCATAAGAACTTCCAAACCCTACAGGAGGTGCATATGGCATAGGAGGTGGTACTGGTACATAAGGTGGATGTTGAGTATAGGGAGCTGAAAAAGAAAACATCGAGTCACCACCACATCTCCATGTCTCTGGTCTGACTCCTGTAGGGCCTTGACTGAGAGGATGAAAATTTGGTCTAACTCCTGTAAGATCATGACCGAGGGGACGAAACTCTGGTCTAATTCTGGTAGGAGCTTGATTGTAGGGATGAAACTCTGGGCTAACTCCTAAAGGAGCTTGACCGTGGGGACGAAACTCTGGTCTACATCCTGTAGAACCGTGACCGAGGGGACGAAACTCTGGTCTAACTCCTGTAGGACCTTGACTGGGGGGATAAAATTCTGGTCTAACTCCTGTAAAACCTTGACCGTGAGGATGAAACTCTGGTCTAACTCCTGTAGGACCTTGACCGTGGGGATAAAACCCGAGTCTAAATCCTGTAGGACCTTGACAGAGAGGATTGAACCCGGGAAGTGGATGATCATTAATCGCACCATGAGTTTCCCATGACCTGTCTCTTTCTGCTGCAGTTTGTAAGGAAGATGTCGGAGGACGAAGGGAACTCTCGTCTGGTTTCTTTGACCTTCGTTTCCTTTTCTTCTTCTTAGTAGGTTTTCCAACAGGTGGTTTCTGTAAAAATGGATGATGAGCGTTGATACTCTTATTTTCTTTGGGGGGAGGATCTGGACCAAACAACCGATTCTTTAACATTGCTTCGTCGATATCTCCACTGATATAGGACTCAATCTGTTGCAAAGAATTGCGGATATGTGAATATATCTTGTTCATCTTCTTCTCTGATTTTACGGCCCTAGCAGTATTCTGAGACTTATCTATGATATCTTCAATCTACAAGATGTACAAGTGGAAGAGAAAATTAGAAGAGCATGTTCACAGGTAACGAGTCATGTTCACAGGTTATCAGTCAAGAAATATGATAACTTACATTCATGTAACCTTGCACTGCCTTCCAAGGTTTACATGCCCATGATCCCTTGTACGTACTAGCACATAATCCCTTGGGCCAAAGTGCTTCCACTGATTCCAGCTATAAAAGCACGAAAAGTTAACAAAATCTAAACCAAGACAATACTCAGAGATGGAAAAATAGAAATGACAAAAAAAAAAGGGTCCAGACAAAATTATTCAAATATTACTATTTACTAGCCTTGTATGAGCTTTAGCATCAAGAAACAACAGCTAAATCAATTATTGAATCTAAAGTTGGCAGACTCTGAAATAGAGTTTCCCTAATTATAGCTCAGCTAAGTAAAACAGATTACCACAATCAAGAGAGAAACAAAGAGCTCGGCAAGAGATTCTTTATTTTCTTTCCCATAGTCCAAAAAACTAGGAATAATTTTCTTGACAGCCTCTAGGTTAACTCCACCTGTGAAGAGCCAACGACAAATAGAAACAACTGAATTGTTGGAAAGATGGGATTACCACCACCCAGAAACAACTTCAATCTAATATTGAAAAAGGAAAGAACAAGAAATAAGTAACATAGAAACACTCATATATAGAATAGCATATTATCAGCAGCTGTGGTTGAGCTTCTTCAGATTTAACTCGTAGTCTCCAGCCTAATCCATTGTTATCCCAAATGTACCCTCTAATAAATTGAATTCTAACCTTTTTTTCTTTTTTTTTTTGAAAAAGGCAACTGACGAGTCTCGAGAGACCTGCCCCTGTGAACTAGGAGGGTTAAGGGGATAGCCCAACCCACAAGGAACCTGAGCCTAACGCTGGAAGATGGACCAAAGCCCATCATAAAGAAATTCCATAGTGTGGGTAGAAGGATTTGAACCCCCAACCTCTTGGTTGAGGTAAAGAGCTCCCACCACTTGGGACAACTCTTTTTCCTAAATTGAATTCTAACTCTCAGCTTGTATGAAGTTCTCACTTGACCATAAAGATAGTACAAGGGACAAGACCACCACAAATCCATCTCAGGTTCCATTATGTGATCAGCAACAACTGTTACCTTTAAAATCATAAGCTACATTACCTAAGCCTTGTTTGGATACCAGCTTTTTGAGCCAGCTTGTTGCATTTTCAGCTTGCTTGCTTATTTGACAATTTGAAAATACAATAAAGTTTATTTGGTAACGCCTGTTAGATGGCTTTTTGGACCCAAACAATCCAATTTGGAAAAGCTAAGGGGGGGTAGCTTTTTGCATTGGCTTGTTGAATTCCTTTTTTCAAAATGACCCTCTTACGCCAATATTGGCAATAATTACACCCCAACCAATTTTACCTATATTATACCCATGTCTTTATTTGTCATTTTACATATTGCCATCTACTGATAACCAGCTAACTTTACCAAACATCTTTTATGACCAACCAATACCACCAGCTAGTCAAACTAGCTATACAACAAGTTATCAACAACCAGCTAATTGAACCAGCAACCAGCCACCAGCTGATTGCCAAACAAGGCCTTAGACTCTTCACTTCACCTCAAGTACAAGTACTTGTGTTGGATCGCCGTCACCCCAACATAGGTATGGGCACTTGACGCTTCATCTTAGGCCAAACTCTCCGCAAATTGGTTAGTCCGACACCTTTAAATGTACCTGTGTCCAACACCTTTAAATGTACCTGTGTCCAACACCTTTAAATGTACCTGTGTCCAACACTTGTGGCCGAGTCCGACTAACATAGACTACAAGTTCTATTGATTTTCCTTGCCTTCTCCCCACCCCACCCCCAAAAAGAAACAGAAAAGGAAACAGTACCTTTACAAATTTCATGTAATGGAGGCAATATAGGAGGGTCTCGAGTCTGCATCAAATCATGAATTACGTCAGGTGAGAATTTGCAACTGAATCAATTATGAAGAAAACTGAAGACTGAATTGTCCCATTTTAACACTGATATAGCAGTTATAGCCCATCAATGCTAGTCTAGTGATACCGTATGTCACAAATATGTAATAGAAGATGATCTACTAATATTCTGAAGATGTTAACTGGTTAAGATCATCTTATTAAGAAATTTGAAGGTGCACAGATCAATAAGTTCGAGTCCCTTTCACATAGCATAGATGATCTATTAACAATTGGGAGACTAAAGATTTTTGATCAGCTACATATTTGCAATAATTTTATGACACAACCTTCAATAGTATAGGGATTGAAAAACTAAAACATGAGTAATTTTTAAGGCCAAAAGCCGATACAGTACAAAATAGAGGTTGCCTTCATGTCCGGTGCAATTGGGATGGTACATAGGATCAAAGCTCGGAGAATTTCTTCCCATATAAAAGTTACAAACTATATAATACACAAAAAACTTTCCCTCACAACATGTGCAGTTAACATTGGTAAATTGTGGATAGCAACAAGACATCAGCTCACGAAATGGACAATACAGTGACAATTGATTAATAGATAACTGGACATATGAATCCACTCAACCTCTTGAGATCTAACACAGATTACAACAAGGTTATCCCCAGGTTCACACTAGAAACATGCAATTGCAGGGAACAACTACACTCTTAGAGTTTACTATGTATGGCTTTAATTGAATTAACTTCACCACAAACCCAATCAAAATCTTCGAAATGTATGGATATGTCAACCCAAAACATTTTGCTTCACGTAATCCTGTATAACAGCTGGTTGATTTGCAAAATTGAAAAATACAGACATTTTGGTATAAGAATACAGTAGAAAAGTGACAAGTTACCTGCAAATGAAATGCGACCAATAATACAAGTGATGTAGAACCCAATGTTCCATCCTTGGAGCTATTGAGATGGTGTGCTTTAGCCCAAGCTTTCATCTGCATAATTGGCAGCAAAACCAATAGGTTTAAACAGAATCATTCTAATTACTATAAGTTCCATTTACATTCCTCTTTTCACTTAAGTTTCCACAAATAATATGTACTCCCATTCAGGTATACGTCTGGATCTAGGCATATTTTCCCATTTCCCTCAAGAATTTCATCAATTTCCCCCCCCCCCCCCCCCCCCTCCCCCATTCAACCTTCCACAAACACCGATACATCATGGCCTTCTTTAGGTATTTATTGAAATAAATGCACGTCCATCATATATGGTCTAGGTGTTGACATTATACTACGGGATATTGATTTGCAATCCTTGCTGACAATGGGAAAAAACTTTCCTTGCAAGAAACCAAATCAATTGCTTAGTGTAATCTGTATTTGCACATGTCCTGTGTAATCATTTTATGTAACTAATAGATTCTATGTTAAAAATTCTTTCAAGAAAGTGTGAGTTCCCTCCCCCTATTCCTATCCATGGTATTAAATTTCAGTTGATAAGTGACATCGGCTGATATACATTGGTTTTTTTAGCTTACTGCAACCGCAAAATCGTATATGACACAGTGAACCATCTGCATCACCCATGAAAGTGGGTTCAAAAAGCATCACTGCAGTTACTATCGCAATTTGGAACGATGTTCCTTTCACTGGAGGGGAACAAGGGCTTATGTGAAGCCGACTTGAAAGAGAAAACCCAAAGAAAAGGAAATGTATTAATTCCCCTAACAAAGATGTTGACACATGTCCAGTAATTCTTCTTCTACCTCTGTGCTTAAAATATCAATTATCAAGGTAGAATACTTAAACAGAGAAGGTTTGCTTACCAGAACACACAGTTTCTGAAACCTTTCATCAATTGCAGAAATCATCTGTAAAAGGTGGGATTTGGCAATACCATCCACATTCCTAACTGATATATCACATTCAATCCCAGTCCCAGAGTCAGTAACTTTCAGTACAGGCACCCTAGCAGTAAAGATTGGCTGAATATTTGTAACATGCCCCTTCTCTGCAAATGGTTGGGACAAATTAATTATGCCACATAGTGAAAAACAAGGATGAAGCTTGCATTACTTAAATCATAGCGCATGCCAGACAAACAAAAATTCTAAGCAAAGTGGAACAGCAGGAAATTATTTTCAAAATAAAGAACGTTCAATTCCATCAGTCCAACAACTAAGAAAATGCTCCTACCGAAGAGGGGAGGCTAGAGTCTGGGGAGGTCCGGATGTAGGCAACCTTACCTCTAACTAGTAGAGAGATTGTTTCTAATAGACCCACAATAAAGTTTTCAATTTTTAAAACAATTTAAAGCATACTAAATGCATTTAGAAATAACGATCTCATCAGTCCCTTGGCAAGAAATTCTGTTCCTGTTTACTTTCATTTATATTAAGGTGGAAGCTGCGGTTTTTCGGCTTTGCTAAGCTATAGCCATACAAGCTTAGGTTGCTGTTCATAAGCACAAATGCACAATTCAATGTGATACTATTCACCAAAGTATATCATAGCAGCAATAACAAGTACTACATTTGAGGCAATCAACATTTCCATCACATTTTTGCTGCAACTTCAAATTATTGTTACACTTTAATTATTTACACTTCCAATTATGGAGCCAAATTGGATCTTTGTCACACATGTACCATTTCAATATCACTAGTGGTTGTTTATTTACTTCAAAATTGTAGGAAGCTGTATTTTGTAAAACTGCCTGCTGGAAGTTCAATTACCATTTTTCCAGGGGTGGGGACTGGCGAGGGAGATGTAATAACTTGCTTCATTTTGCAAAAGGTTCTAGTTCCTCCATTTTAACTGGAAAGCATAACAATTTCTGTAAATCATGCGTGTTAACTTGTCACCAAACAACTGCCTAGTATCTATACTTTGATTTGGAACATTTAAAAATTCGTCTAGCTTCTGCCAACGGAAAAAAAAAAAAAAAAAAAAGAAAAAAAAGAATGTGCTTTCTGCCGTTGAAAGATAGATGCTAACAAGAGTTAACAACAAAACAAGTAAACTTGCAGAGCTCCTCAGATGTGCTTTCTGTATTTTCCAATGTTTAACAAAGATTCAAAGAACCAAAAGATAGATCATATGCTTTCTAAACTCTAAATAGACATGCTAAGAAAAATAGCTACAAAATCAGTAAACGTAATAATAATGTGATTTAGAAGAAGTTCACTTGGACCAGCCATATGTGCTCCCTAAATGTACATTGTTTGATAAGATATGTAGCAATGCTATGTGACATCATTTGAACCTACCCTTGTTAGCACAACAACCATGCAAGAGAAAAGGCTAAGTTTCATACTTAATTGGAATGCACTAACATAATTGAAACATAAATCATAAAGTCATAACAAAAACCATCAAATTAAAGAAATAGATTGATTTACCTTGAAGATCATATAATTTGTCTGCAATCTTTTGAAGGTACTCTGTTTTAACTTTATATTGTTTCCCATATTTGCTTTTACCAAACAGAATTGACAAATCCAGATCACTTTCATCATCAAACATATCCATTATGAATGAGCCAAATCCCACTGCAACAGGATTATGATGACCTAAGAGACAAAGTAAAGATGATTAAAGATTCTAGACATGGTGAACGTGAACACATGACGCAACATTATTTAACAAAAACACTAATAATAAGAATACAT
>BSSO01001993.1:0-20938 GCA_030267885.1 Mesembryanthemum crystallinum | reverse complement strand
TTTCCTTATTATGTTTTTTTATCTAAAATCATTTTAATCCTCCAAAAAACCCTTTTACTCCCAATTTTCTTGAGGAGGAGAGGGGGAAAAAAGGTAGTTAATGAGCTTTTTTGGGGGACTATAGTGATTTAAGGTAAATAAATCTAATAAGAAACATAAGGAAAATGTATTTCAATACCAAAAAACATGATAAATGATTTTTTAAATTATTTTGGGACCTATATGGGTTTTGGTCTATTAAAAATACTCATTTGGCACTGAAGTTTTTTAAAATACCAAAGTGGCGAAGGGTGGTTATAAAAAATACCCATCTGGTAATTCGGCGTAATTACTTAAAGCTACCTCGATAGCAAGAGCAAAATATAAGTTAGTTGCACAATTTGGTGAAAATAATATTTTAACCTTTGTTTAGCACCAATAAAAAAAACACTATCCACTACAAATATGGATTTAGAACAATTTGGTCCATCTTTTTACTCATGATATCAGACATTATTCAAACTTTTCGTCAAACAGACCAACCATGAGGGGGTCGGATTCGGCCCTACAATTTTCGGGTCAATTGGGTTCTGGTCAAATTAGCTATTCGGGTTGTGAATAACCAAAATTCAAAAATTGGATCGACTTTGGATTGGTTTTTGGGTTGAGTCAACTTTTGACAAGTTTATTTATATATCATTTATATAAATAATTTAACGAGGTTGAATATAAAAATTTCAAAATTATCAGTCCACTCCAATATCTCAAGGGGCAGACTAACATTTTCAAAAACAAAAGTAGTTGGACGACATTTTTCATTTTACTCAATTTCAAGGGGTCAAGTGAAAATTATCCTGTTATGTTTTTGCAAATTGTTTGGTACAACCGTTTAATGATTAGATGACTGATGACCCGATTTAACAATGAATTTCGCAATTTAGGGGTAAATTCTAGTGACTTTTTTACGACTTTTTGTAATTTATAAATTACCTTAAGGTGTAAAAAGTCACCCTTAAGTCGTTAAAAGACGACCCTAAATTGAGAAGTCACCCCTATAAATTACATCATCATCTAACTCTTAAATAATTGTATGAAAATGTTACTCATTAATTAATGTACTTTTAATTTAATTTAGGGTAAATTTATAGTGAGGTATATTGAGTTTTGGCCAAAATGCACATAGATATAATGACGTTTGAAAAATTATATTGAGGTATACTCCAATGAAATTCGGGCTCAACATAACAATTTTATGACAATATTACCCTCAGTATACCTTATTGAAACCTTTATATCAAAAATATAAATTTAGGGCTAACTTTTTTCTTTTTTCTTTTTTTTTTTTTTTGGGAAAATTGTGGTGCTTACATCCTTCTAATTTTGTTTGTTAATTGTATTTTACTAATTTTTTTTAGTCTCTATCTTAACATTTTATGAGGGATATGTTTAGCCCTCTTTTAGGGGTATTATTGTCATTTCATGTGCTCCGGTCACCGGATTTGTAAATTTGCAGTAAGCTTTCCAAAATTGGTATACCAATGTAATTATTCAAATATCGGTATATCTTTTTGTATTTTGGCCAAATCTTAGTATAGCGCACTTAAATTAACCCTTTCATTTATTTTTATTTTTTTAACAAAGCAGGGGAGTTTTAGTGTTTCTCCCGGCCGGCCAGTAGGGTTGGTGAGTACTCAATGTCCTAACTAGTGCCTTATACCCCATTATGCTATTGTTTATGAATGAATTGTGGTGGGTATTAATGCTATCAAGCGTATGTTCTTCCTTTTATTTGTTTTTCATGAGGATTAGGTGGCAAAAGAATCAAATGCATCATTAAGGTTTGTTTATGAAAGCCTCCATATCTTGCATGACTACTGCTTTTGTTACTCGATTCAGTCATTCTCTTTATGCTCTCTATGCTTGAGTGACACACGTGTAAGGTGTTCACAAAAGATTATTAGTTGATCATGACCTAATCGATTTAAAGGTAGTCTATAATAATGCAGGCAAGTATGATAAGTGTTCTCACAAAAAGTTAATTAAGGTGTTGGGTTGAGGATTCCTTCCAAATTAAGTAAGAAAAAGAAAAGTTTTAATAAGGATTTGTTCTCCTTAATTTATTTGGATAAGTTTCAGTTTAATTCAATCACAATAAATTTTATTCAGTTCAATTCAACCACTATAATTATCATACAACTCAATTGCTATAATTATCATACAATTCAATTCATTTCAGTTAAGTTGAATTAAGATGAGTTAAGTTGTTAAGCTAAGTTAAATTGTTGTTGCTACTACTAGCTATTATTATTTTATTTTGTTTTGTTTTCTTATTATTGTAATATAAAATGAGTGCATAAAAATAGTAAACAAACTTCTAGGAGTTATAATTTCAGTATTAACATTAGTGAGAATTTTTTTTCTCTTTTTTTGAAAATGGTGAGCTGTTATTCCATTTTCTAAAAAGGATACCAAGGCGGTACCCTTGATGGAACAAATCAAGTTTTATTTCCTACAACTGCTCAATAGAGTAAAGAACAAAACACGAAGTAAGTGCAAAAATCTACATACACCCAAGACATTACATGCTACAAGACTTATAATATCTAGCATACACCTGGAATTGTATGCATCTTATGATCTGATCCCCAGTTGTGGACTAGTGAATGAAATCTCTCATGTTTCTTTCCTTCCACAGCTCATAGATTGTTGTAGTGAAGGCAGTTTTGGTGATCTTGCTTCTCATATAGCTGCCCTTGCATTCACTTTTTATCCACTGAAGCTCATGTATAAGGGAGAGGGGCCTTGTAACCACATTAAGCCATTGGATAGCACTCCAAACTGATCTGCTAACATCACATCTGAAAAACAAATTGCTGCTTCCACTTGAGCTTGACGTGGTTCTTCTACAATTGGAAATAAGCACATCGCACATTAATGGAGGACAATCACACAAAACCTTCAATTTTAAAATACAAACCACAAATCCCTAAATTGGATTTTCAAACCCTAAATCCATGATGTTAGGGTTCAAATTGCATGCGATCCACAATGAACGTAAATCAACCTAGAAGCTTGATTACACCAACAGATTTAGATTATGCAGTGAAATTGATGAGACATAGAGAGGTAGAAAGAGAAGTAGAATGCGAGATAGAGAAGGGTTTGAAATTTTGACTGAGGTTGAAAAAGGTTTGGGTAGGTAGGGATTTAATGGAGGGAAAAATAATATTTTTACAATATCAGGTTAATTAGATAGATTGTTATTTTTAGAAATTGCTAATTGTGCAAAATATATCAAGGGAAATGTAAAGTAGGTTAAGTGAGGGTAAATCGGTCTCACCGGCTTATTTTTTTTATCGGAAAAGTCATAAAGGTGACATTGCACAAGGGGAATTTTTTTTATAGGTGGTTCAATTTATTTTATCAAGTGGTTCCCTACAAAAAGTGGTATTTATTAGGTGATTCCCTGTAATTTTTTCATAGTAAATACTCAAAGATTAGTCACCCGTTCTCTTGGTCCGACATGTAGATGATGATAAGAAAATAGCTTCAAGCAGTGATGATGAACCCAGCATACGTGATATATGGTGTGTTGGAAAAGCTTCATCAACAAAACTTGTAGATATTTCTAACATGTTAGAAGCTTCAACCAATTCTAAAAACTATTTGTACCCTTCATAAATACAAAAATTCTTACGAGTAATTTTTAGCTTGACCAAGTTTGACCTTTATGGTAACCAATTTATGGAAGAGATTTTATGGAAAAACAACATCAACAAAGCTTTTGCAGTCTAGGTTTTGGACGCATCTCTATCAACGTAGCTTATTCTGATCCTTCATATGTGAAAAGCCAATGCATTACAACACTGTACAGTATACACTACATTGATGAAGGAATTTAGAACATTGAAAATAGAGGCTAATATGTCAAATCCTCAATTTTAACCACTAAACCTCATTGACAATTTCATCAATATAGCTTGATCAACGGATAAATAATTTTTTAGTCCTATATACAACCAACTAGGAAAAATCCTACATATGGCATTTCAATCCAAATGACAATATATAATTTCAATTTCTGACTAATAGTATTGGTATAAACCTCATTTACAATTTCATCAATATAGCTTGATCAACTTCATAAATAATTTTAGTCCTACATCCAGCCACCCACGAAAAATCCTACATATGGCATTTTAATCCAAATGCCAATATATAATTTTAATATCCAACTAATTGTATTGGTATGTTTTTAAGTTAGAGTATGTATTCCAGAAAAAAAAAAAAAGAAAAAGTTCTTACTGCCTAATTTTTATATTTTAACAGGCAAAAATGCTCCGAATGACCAGGTCAATACACCATCAAGCCCAAGGGCCCATTGGTGGGAAGGGAGTTGAATCATAAACCATGCAATGCTGCACCAATGTTGGGATATGAGGTCTCGAATTTGAGCTCCCTGAAATTCAAGGGATGATGCTATCAACTTAGCTACCACTTCACCTTCTTCTTACTGCCTAAATGTAGTATTCTAATGACCTTTGACACACATGTCATTGGAGTAGAGCTAGCAACCATTGAAATTCTTCAGCCACTACACTATTCAAAATATACATGCCCTTCGCTGTTCACAACATTTAGTTTCAATCAGAAGATCAAAATCCACTTTTGCAAATTGCAGTGATACTACTTTTTTGTAAAGAATTAATTGCCTACTAAATGTCTACATGATGACACTTGACATGACACCTATTGAATGTGTTTGTGCTTCTTCCTATCAACTAGACAAAGTACATATTGGTCATTCTTCAAAGAAAATTCACTTGCATAATTCTTAACATGAAAATCATCCAAGCTTACATTTATCTAAGACATTTTATATAAAATGAAGCAGAAACTACAACACCAAAAAATTAAAACATCCGGCTGAGGCATAGATTCAGTGGGTTCCATGAAGCTGATGTCCATGCCTTGTAGCATTCAATTATGAATAGCAGCACGAGAAGCACCAAGTCTTTTCTTGCCCCTCTAAAGTTCTGGCATGCCCTTGCCTGTTTTGGAATCATAAGTCTTCTCCAACACAAGATCCATAGGAGTATCCTTTGGACCAGCTGCAAGAGATGTAATTGAATAAGACAACAAGTAATGAAGCTCAAACTCGGCCCCCGACCAGTTCCTCATCAAAACCTTACTCTAAAAAACTCAATATTTGGCAGGTTTACATCNTATATATATATATATTCATTAAAATCTAGTGTAGTTTCATTAAAAGTCAATAGACAAATACTAAATAATATGAGCTCGTGTAAGATATCACATCTTGCCCCTAAAATGGTACTGGACTGATTAAAAACAACCATAAAGGGTAGTGTGAGATAATAAAAGTAGAATATTACTGCTGTAGTTACATGGACAATTAGTTTCAGAGATCATAACATTTGCAATTCAAATGTACAATCACATAATGTGTTTTCTGGAAAGAAGGCTCAATTTATTCATTCTCCAAGAAGTACGAGCAAACGTCAGAATTTTGGTTGATAAGGATGCTTGAGAAATGAGCAGAAAGAGAGGATTTTAAAAAAAAAAAAAAAAAAGAAAAAAGAAAGAGGGTTACACTTCTAGTATGTTCACAGGCGTCTCGATATGGTATTTTTGGTTGTTGAATACAGCTGCCGAAGATTGATTTGTATATCTATGCTGCTAGTTGTCTCCCACCCCTCTCATGTCCACCTTTTCCACCAACAAGTGTTTTACTAAATTTGTATTCCAATCTGCCATAACAAGACTTCTGACAACTAAAATGTGACTTAAATCAAAAAGATTTGATTATCAGACCTAACCCAAATAAACAAAGCACAGACATACGACACATCGTGATGGGAGAAGTAATGAAGGCAACATGGAATGTCTTGCCAATGACTGTGGAGGCATGGAAATAGGGGGGGTCCGGCGGTGAAGTCTCCCCAGCAACCAGTGAGCTCTACCTGGTGGCACGCGAGGCCGCAGGGCTGGTAAGGGACAATTTGGGGGGTAGCTTGTAGAGGGGGCAAGAGGGGTGGTAGTTGAGTTGAGGGAGAGCGAGAATGAATGGAATTCTGTACACACTTTCTCTTAGTATGTCACTCACTTGTCGTTCCTTATGGTCAGTTATTGAGTGAAGATCACATGAAAACAACTTCTGTTTAGGTAGAATAAAGTCAAAGGAATTGCAGAAGGTAAGATTCAGATACATACGAGCAGTAGGCCTTGGCGTGGTCCTTATCTTCAATATTTCAGGGCGAGGGATTAGTGACCCTGATGCTCCTATTCCTCGCGCCACTCTTACCTTTGTACCATCCTCTTGATATCTAAATCCTACCTTGCACGGTTTTCTGCACAAGAGTACTTATATAATAAATATTGGTGAAAATGGCTATTAAAACCACAAAACAACAGCAACTTTATGAAGTGAATCAGCAGAACATCCGTACCCTGTGACTGGATCAACAACCTGGACATTTGAAACATGTAGTGGGGCTTCGACTGTGAAAATCCCACCTTCATGACCTTGCCCTTGTTTAATGTGTTTCTTGACCTGACAAGTGACAGCCAAAAGGGTAATGTGGTCATTAGACAATGCAGAGAATATCGCATATCTGCCACAGCATAATAAATAAATTGAAGGCAGATATCTTTGGTGAAAACAGAAGAATTAAAGGGTAATTTAGAGAATATCACAAATCTAAGAAATGCCATTTATCCTCTGCATATAATGAAAACGGAAGAATTAAAGGCAGAGGATAAATAGCATTTCTTAGATTTTACTTTATCTTTGATTGGGAAAATAAATCAAATTAACCAAGATTCTACAAACCCAACAAAAATAATAATTATCGCATATATTTTATAAAATCCTGCTCAAATTTCTGATCAAAGTCCAAATAAATTTCCTCCTCTCCCTCTCACCTCTAGCCCCAGTTTCCAGTACATATCAATACTCTCCTGTCTCACTCATGCAACCACTTAGCATGCCACCACTGTTACTAACATCCACCATCATCACCAGTACAGCCGCAGTTCCACCACGTACCAAATTGTTTGCAACTGTTTATTCCCCTAACAGGGCATTTGTGCCCCCTAATAAGTAATTGTTTTCTTGTTAAAGAAATAAAAAGAAGATATATTAAATTTTCCACTAACACTAATATAGTAATATTAGTATGTAAAGAGTAAAGACACATTTGGGTGACCATCAAGGGCACATAACCATATGCTAATAGCAAACCCTAAAAAGGGGAGAAAATAGGCATGGTGAAGCCTCAAGCTAAACTTTTAGGAAAACTAAAGAGAATGAGAGCTACGGCTTGATGATTTAGGGTTAGGATTTGACTGCCAGCACCGCCAAACTCTAGACGAAGGCGGAGGCATAAAAGAGAAGAGGGTGAAGATGGATTAAATTTGGCTATTACCAAAGGAATTGGGGAAAATTTCAGAAAATCCCGTCGCTAGATTTACATAAATCAAAACTCACAATTGAAGTTTCTGTCTCGTGGAGTTTCAACTTCACGAGAAGGGTTAATGGGAGGGAACTCGACGAGCTATTAGATCATCTTGTTCACCTGCAAGTTGTTCTTCCAACACTTGACATCTACTCCTCAACACTCACCCTTTCCTTAAACGTCAGTCATTTTGGGTGCCAAAGCTTCCTTAAAGGTGCGTTTGTCTTTTGGACTACAGCCCTTAATAGAGTTTAAACCACCAATTTGAGGCAGAGGAGGAGCCCTTACAAACTGCTTTCACCTGATATATGTGTAAAGGTGCGTTTGTCTTTTGGACTACAGCCCTTAATAGAGTTTAAACCACCAATTTGAGGCAGAGGAGGAGCCCTTACTAACTGCTTTCACCTGATATATGTGTAATGTGCTATAGCAACTTAGAGACTAACGAGCACCTGTTTTTCCATTGCCTTTTCGCTTCGATTGCTCAGCAGTGCTTGTTTAGGATCTTTGGTGAGGCTTGGGTGCGTCCGAAAAATTTGCTTGTGATATTCCAGGTTGGGTACAAGGGTTTCAGTTTTAAGGAGGGGCGAACGCTGTGGAGATGTGCTATGTTTGCTTTGGTTTGGTGTATTTGGATGGAGCGGAACAATCGGGTGCTTCCTAAGCAGTCCGTACCCAATGATTTGTTATGGATTAGAGTAGTATATTTTGCTTTCTTGTGGGTTTTTGCACAGAATTTTCCCAGAGTACCGCTGTCACATGTACAGTGGGACTGAGGGCTCTTTTTGTACAGACTATTAAAGAGGACTTCTTGTCCACATCTTTGTAATCTTTTCGTTTATTAATACAATTACTTTTTATCTAAAGAAAAAAAATTCACAATTCAAGTTGCATCAAAAAGAAGATGAGGGACTTTACTGAAGTAGGGATTTAGTGGACCAAATAACAATGGCGGTGTTTAGTGGCACAGGGTTAGTGAGACGTCTCATTCATGTTGGCCGCCAAAGGTTTCATGGTAGTGAGAAGAAGAATGTAGTGGGAGAGAGAAAATTGGGGAACAGAGTCTTGTATTTTGATGAGACAGTGGGAGAAAATTAGAGGCATAATCAATTGTTTTGCCAGATTTTTGGTTAGTGTGTAAGATATATTTACTCTATCTATACCATTATACAGATATAATAGAATCTTTGTACTAAGTGTCCAGGTTAGCTTTTCTGATAAATAAGTAACATGCACCCAAAAATCAAGGTAGAGGAAACCAGATATCCCAAAATAGATCGAAGCTAATTTCCTAAACGCAAATATCCAAAAAGAAAGGGTAGTGATCAATTTGGCATATACAATGATTTGTGTAATAGACATCTCAAATAGACAAGGAATGACATGCTTTTTTTCTTCTTCTGATAGAAGAACTTGTGACATAGGCCTGACGAAATATTTAGAAAGAAGATTGACATAACAGCAACATGCATATCTAAACTTCTAGGGAAGAGCACAAATTCCAATTTCATCACTTTGGTTCTAAAGAAAGACCGGTCAATTAAGGTTAGGGACTTCCGTCCTATTAGCCTGGTGACTAGTGTCCCTAAAATCATTACCAAGGTCCTTTCTAATAGAATTGGGGAGGTCTTGTCTCTTACAATATATCAGTCACAAAGCGCCTTCGTAGGGGATCGGCAGATTTTGGATGTGGCACTTGTGGCGAAGGAATTGGTGGATGAGGCACGACGAAACAGCGGAAGGGGTGTGGTCTTTAAATTGGACCTTTGAGAAAGCATGTGATAGGGTGAGTTGGCGATTTTTGGATATGGTGTTGGAGGAAAATGGTTTTGGATTACGGTGGAGGAAATAGATTAAAGGATGTTTCAAGAATACTTATTTTTAACTTCTAGTGAATAGGGCGCCCAGGGAGTGGTTTACTTCATCCAGAGGTTTGAGGCACGGGGATCCACTGTCTCCTTTCTAACTCTTGTGGTTGTTGTTTTGCGTAAAATGTTGGATAAAGGTGTGGATGTGGGGTTCATAAAGGGATTCAAGGTTGGCAGGGAAGAGGTTTCACACTTACAATTTGCAAACGATACAATACTTTTCCTAGTTGCAAATGAGGAAAAACTCAAGAATGTCCTTGCAGATTTTTGAGATGATCTCCGGGATGAAGGTGAACCTTGGTAAATGCAGTTTGCAGGTGTTAAATGTGGATGAAGCACTTTTGGAGGAGTTTACCTCTTTGGAAGGGTGTCAGACTCAGAGTTGGCCACTTATATACCCAGTGCCGCTTGGTGGTAATCCGAGAATCCTTCTGGGACCAGTTGTCCAGCAAATGTCTAACAAACTTGATGGCTGGAAGCGGGTTTACTTTTCTCTGGGAGGTAGGACTACGATCATCAAATCCTGTCTTAGTAGCATTCCCATTTATTATCTCTCCCTCTTTTAAATTCCAGTAGGTGCGGCTTGTACAATTGAGAGGATGATGCGAGACTTTTTGTGGGATGGACAAGATGGTGAGAAGAGAGATCACTTGGTAAGCTGTGACAAGGTTTGTCGGCTGGCTTAAGGAGGAAGGCGGGTTGGGTTGTGGGAGAATGGTTAGTAAAAATATTGAGCTGAATGGCAAATGGTTGTGGCGGTACCCTTTGGTGACAGATACTTTGTGGCATAAGGTTATTCAAAGAAACTATGGCTCACATTCTAATGAATGGAAAGCACAGGTCATGCGAGCCCTTTGGAAGTTTGTAACCCAGGTGTCTTCTTACTTCCTCCCGTTTCTAGGGTTCAATCTTGACAATGGGTTACAAGTTAAAACTTCGTTTCTAGGAGGATAGTTGGGGAGAAGTGCAGCCTTTGTGCTTGAGATTTCCAATAGTATTCCTACTCTCAACACTCCATGAGACTCCTATCTATGAGTTTTATTCTTCTTCGACATACTCATGGAATCTACATCTACAGAGAACACCACAAGATTGGGAGATGGGGGAGATGACGTCTTTACCTGAAATTATGGATTATGTGTTGTGGACGACGATGATTCTAGATTTCCCTATGGCGAAGAGGTAGTGGAAGGCGGAGGTACCAATGAAGGAACGGGCATTTGTGTGGAATTTGGTGTTGAACAGGATCAATACTAATGATTTACGCCAAAAAAGAAGGCCAAATTTAGCCTTGTCCCCCGATATGTGTGTGCTATGCTGGCAGGTAGTGAGTCCTCGGCACATCTTTTCTTGAGTTGTGAAGTAGCAATGGGCCTCTGGAGTAGATTGTTTCCTGTGATGGGTGAGACTTGGGTGTGCCTAGTCACTATTCTTTGACTTCTTGCAAATACGTTTTGTGGGTTTCAGTGGGAGGAAGGAGAAGGTGCTGTGGCAAAATGCGGTTTTTTGCAATACTTTGGTGCATTTGGTTGGAGAGGAATGCTCAGGTATTTCCTGGTTTGTCTATGTATGTTGACATGGTGTGCAATCGGGTAGTGCTTTTAGCTTCTTTGTGTGCTCGGGCTGGTGGTAGTTTTGGGGGCTGTTCTACAGATTATTGATCATTGGGCTGCCATGCAAATAGATTGTCCTCTTAGGCTGTAGTGCTGAGTTCTAATTAATATATTCTTGGGAAAATTCTATATGGTAACCTTGTGTTTTTCACTTTTCTATTTGGAGGACAATGTTTTCTTAAATTTTACATGGTACCCTTATAGTTTTCAATACTCTACTTGGTGACCATTGTTTGTTTAGAAATACTACTTACTTGCAATTGGACCTTTTCTTCGCGTTCTATCATTTCTTATATGTCTTTATAATCACGTTGCTACTTTTTGGAGGTCCCAAACCGTTCATTTTCATACATTTTTTTACTTCTCTATGATTAAAGTAGCTATCTTCTCAACTTTATATAGCATGCACTTCAATGACTTATAAGTAACAATAGTAAGTTATTGGGGCTAAGGAAATGTGTTGCGTAATGGGGGATGAGTTTGATCAATGACATCGTTCATTTTCTTACCAAAATAGTTACTAGAAGAGCACCACATAGAATTCGTGAAAATTGAAGGGTACTATGTAATTTTTGCAAAAACACTGTCCTCTAAATAGAAAAGTGAAAAACACAGGGGCACCATATATAATTTCCCTATATTCTTTTTTCTATCTTAAAAACAAAAAAAAATAAAAAATAAAAAAATGGTAACAGCAGACTACTGGCATCTACATCTGTTGTTATATTAAAAGGAAAAAAAACTCAAAGAGTCCATTTGAAGTTGGTGAAAATACAAAATTGAGAGCAATACAGTCAAAGATCAAAAATCATATTGAAGCTCAACTCTTCATAGTCAACTCTATCAAAACTGAGCTCTTTTAAAACATGTGAAATTTTTAACTCTTGAGAATGAACACTATGAAGAAAGCTAGTAGCAGAATATCAAGAATCATAAATAAAAAGATAGATAGGGTGGAGATAAAGATAGATACGAGTTTAAAGTGCATTCTATCAAGCAACCCAAGCCGCATAAGTTTCAGTGTATCTTATAATCTCACGACTGGCTCAATGGCTTTTCCCATTGGAACTTGTTGGTGAAAGTGTTTACTGGATCATACATAGTTAGCACTCACTCAAAAAAAGTGAAAAAACACTCAAACTATAAGATAACGCCATCTATCTCTTCATTCAAAGAAATCCTACTCTAAAAACAACGTTATGCATAAGCTAATTTCTGAACAGTTTTGACTGAAAATTAATATCATACGAAATTAGTAGGACCTTAGAGACATCAAGAATCAATCAGATGAATTTTACTGTTTTAATTCACTGGATAGATCATTGATAGAAAAGTAATCATTCACCAATCCCTAGTGCAATGCACGCTCCATCTCTATTGTAAATCTTAAAGCAAATCATGCAATCTCCACCTCTGTCATAAGATTTATGAAGCAAAACTCAATAAAACAAAATGCTATTCTTAGGTGTCTAGATACAGGGTCTGTGGTATATCTACAAGAAGCAATGGAGGGAGACACTTACAAGATTTTTTCCCTCAACTATCACGCGATTCTGAGATCGAATAACACGCTTAATAAGGCCAGTTTCACCTTTATCCTTGCCTCTGATTATCATCACCTGTACAAAGTAGAAAACAAACTGTAAAAGATGACAAAGAATAAAAATACTAACTTGACCAGAAATCTTCTTAAAAGAAATTGCATGGAAAAGAAATCGGAACCAAGGTTCAAGCAAAATTCTAGTTGTCCTCACATTATCACCTCTCACAACCTTCCAAGTCGTTATGAGTTTCTGAGCTGCCTTCCATCCCATCGTGAATAAAAGTTATATCTAGTGAATCAAAATTCCTCCTTGAAGTTGAATTTCTCACTACAGATAAGTATGCTGTAAAAAGTGAAACAATAAAAGGATTAGAACACTCGGAAGAAAGACTCAAGCGTATTTAGGAAAGCAGCTGATGCTTCTATTCGTGCAGCAAGAGATCATCTTTGAGAAAAAACTTCTTAGTCTTTGTTACATTGTGAGGGTTGAAAGATGCATATTAACTTAATTATATAGCCTAAGAGGACAAGGAATCCTCAAAGAAGCATCTAATTACAAAACACCTCCATGATATTCAATGTGCACCCCTTGAAACCCCTATTGCTTTGGTGAGAAAGAAAAAATATGTTTTTTCAAATTCCCCAACCCTAGCCAAGTAACCCTCAACATTCCATAACTCAGACACTATAACACCCCGAAATTTCTACCAATAAAATCTAAATTAAATAAAATCATGCCTAAAATCTGATAGAGTTTCCCTGGAACATATTCCAAAATTGGACTTCTACAAATCTGTTCAAACTATAATTTCATAAATTAAATCCAATACTCCAAGGCATTATTGTCATGCTAACTCATGCAAACCAGTGTAAGATCAAACAACTCAACCATTCCAACAAAACGCAAATGAAACTATAATGGTCTAATAATTATATTTAACTGAATAAAAGATACTAAACTTCCTAATCAAAGAAACCATCCACTTCTTAGCAACTTTAACCAACTATCTCGCCTAGAAGCATGCGTAATCCTTACATCAACCTATAAATAATTAGGTGTGCTCTTCATTGAGATTCAGTGGCAATGGATCATCACACGCCCATTATAAAGTGTGGATTTGACAAAGAAAAAATGACAAAGCACGTCCAAAAGCTAAGTTGTAACACCCCGAATTCCTAGGACAAAAATAAAATTGGATAAACTCTAGCCAAAAATCCAGTAGAGTTTCATTTTGAAGATTTACGAAACCAGCCTTTCGGCTTAACATAAACCTGTTTAAACAAAAACAAAACAACCACAAAATCCAGCTAACATCCAAGGCATTAGTGCCGTACTTGACTCACAAGTAGGAGACTAGGAGTGCAAGGTTCTCCAGCTAGTCAATTCTCATCAACAAACCCAAACAGTTATGTAATTGTTTAGGTCATTACAACATAAACTAATTACTAAAATCTAAATCAAACTAAATAAAACAGGTTCTTCTAGCCAACTCCATCGACAAACTACTCGGAAAGCGATCATGATCCTCACATACTTCAACGTAAACACAAGTGAACCTGCCACCGAGAAGAGAACAATGCGAGAATTGTATCAGGGGTGACAATCCACGTCGGGTCGGTGTGAACTGAGTAACCAATATCTTTTACTTAAAGAGTGTGAAATTCATTTAAGCATAAACTAAATAATAAACGGTTTAGAACATAAGAGGTCTATGTATGCAAGGCACAAGTTATAAGTGATCGTTCAAATCATGTTATTACCCAATACAATCTTAAAAGCTAACAAATAAAGCATAAATAGTTAATGAATTCTATTTAACCAAGTTTCTACACTTTATGATTCTTCTCGGCTCTTAAACTTAATGATCATCTTTCTTTATACTTGGCACAAAGGAGTAAGGTTCCTAGGGCCACAACATTTGAGGCATTTAAACGCTTGACCACATCTGCGAGGTCAATATTTATTTCTGGGGGCTAGATTATGTGCAAGCCTACAGACTCGTCGGCTTTGCACTTATAGCTTATTGCAGGCCTACAAATTTGTCAATCATGCAATAATGAAGCCAAACCTGGGGGCTAAATCTATTGACCACATCTAGGGGTTGGATATATTGACCACATATGGGGGCTAAATCTACTGATCACATCTAGGGATCATGGCCACGTCTGGGACCTCACCTGGGAGTCAAAACTCAAGTGGAACGTCTCCCGAAGCATAACTGCAGTACCCTAAGGTTCCTAGATTTCCCAAGGTGTTGTTTCTTTCACTTTATATAGTTAGTAGCTTAATTAACTCAAATCTTTCTCATGAAATCTCACAACATTACATGGTACTCTTTCACATAAATCACATCACATTTGTAACATCTGAACACATCAATGATTATTTCTTTTCATCTTAACTCACATGTATAAAACTTATAGTAACTTTACTAATCATATTTCATACAATTGAGCATACTTATAACTTCCACACAAGTACTACCACACAGTACAATTAAAACGAAGTACAAACTTTTACACTCTCATGATTTCATTGTTAACATAAGTTCACTCATTCAAGAAGAAAGCTTCGAATATATAAACATAGTACTCAAATAATCGCAACCGGATCTCTTCAAACTTTCCAGCACATAACACATACACGCTAACATGAATTCTTCTTATAAGCATAGAGCATAACAACGATACTCTTTCTTTTTGACCACTTGTATCCTAAACAATCTCTTATACGTAGTTCAACTCTTTAAAGAATCGTACTTTTCATATTACTAAGCATGGAAGAATTGACTTATAACTTACATAGATTTCCTTGTAACTATTAACATGATCTTTCATCATTTATTAGTCCAATATACTTTTAAACTCTCTATAACCTCAGAATCCTACCTCTTAGCAACTTCAGAGATTTGCTAGGGTGGTTCTTATTGTTGTTTTCGTGAATCCAGTTTTTCCCATAATACGGTATCTCCTCTAGAAAGCTCACTTGCCAAAGTGAAAAATTCCAGCTTAATTTTTTCCAGGGCTACAGTAGTCTACATGATGAGTGAATCACATGATTCCTCATCTCCTTCATAAGTCAGAACTAGTACTAACCTCCTCAACATGAACTACGCAATGATCCACTCAGAAATTCAACCATGAATGCTATAATGTGAAGACTATGAACATAAACAGACGATGATTAACTAACAACCTGAAAAATTAAGGCATAATTTATTATCAGTTCTATATTATTATCATAGACTCAAAGCAAATACACCAATCAATTTATTCTCATTCATTTCCTAAACCCATATACATTGATTTCACTGAATTCAAGCAAACTAATACTATTATAAAACTCCCTGAATTCATGACAATACAAATAAACCATCCAAACACATAAAATACTCATAATTGAACTACACACAAATCTTAAAGCTAATAGACGTTAAGTTACCTGAATAGAACGATTAATCCAACAATCAGTTAAACCCACGACAAAAATACTCTAAAACCCTACAAAATTACCACTTGCAAAGTCTAATTCAACCAATTCCAATCTGGTTTATAAACCAAATAAGAAGAGAAATCAAGGGGTCGGTCTAATTACCTCAATTAACTCCTAATTCAGGGAAAATGGAGCACTGGCGTCTTGGGTGGTGGAATAACGGCTGAGGGTGGCCCTCAATGGCGGTGGTGATGCTCGTAGAAGAGAGGGAGAGCCGAGAGTGGGAGTGAGAGTGAGAGGACGTGAGAGTGAGAGTGAGAGTGAGAGGTAGACCTAGCAAACCTGACCCAGACCCGATTAACGAACCGAGTGAAGCGAACCAAACCCAAACCGTTCCAAAAATGTGGTGACCCAAACTTAAACACAACCAAAATTGACCCATCCGATCTGAATCAGTCCAAAACTTCTTACTCATATTTTGATCTAAGAAAGTTCATAAAAAAACTTGACAACAAAGATGAATTAGACCAGAACCGTAACCGAATTGAATATTTCAAAAACCGAATATGACCTGATTTGAATAGATCCAAACCGGAACCGATCCGAACGACCAGTTTGCCAACTGAGAGGGAGGAGCGATGGATGGATGTAGATTTTCCATGTCATATAAGCCTCATATTAGTTATTACTCCTATTGGGATAAAGAAAAATTAGGTAAAATTCGAAAAGAAAATTCTTATTAAATCCAAAGTTCTCATTTCAAATCCAATATTAAATCATAGCCGAGAGCGAGTGTGAGAGGGAGAGGACGTGAGAGGTGAGAGTGAGAGATAGACCTGGCAAAACTGACCCGGACCCGATTACCGAATGAAATGAACCGAGACCCGAACCGTTCCAAAAATGTGGTGACCCAAGCTTGAACACAACCGAAATTGACCCGTTCAGATCCGAACCAGCCCGAAACTTCTTACTCATATTTTGATCTAAGAAAGTTTCATAAACAACTTGACAACAAACCCAAATTAAACCAGAACCTTATCAACACGTAACCGAATCGAATACTTCAAAAATTGAATATGACTCGATCTGAATAGATCTGAACGACCCATTTACCAGGTCTACTAAGAGGAAGGAGCAATGGGTGGATGTAGCTTTTCCATATCAAATAGGCCTCATATTAGTTATTACTCCTATTGGGATATTAATATCCGAATGGGATAAAGAAAAATTAGTTAAAATTCGAAAAGAAAATGTTATCCCACTTTGAGTATCTAATACAGTATCCTGATAGAGGTAATAAATATTATAGGGCCCACAATTTGGAAAAGCTGTATTTATATTTGATATGGATGTAACATTACTCAAAAGGAGGCCCTATGAGCTATCTAAAAGAGGAGGACACCTCTTTGATGTTGATCCTTGTCATCTAGATTTTTTCCCTTTAAATCACATCATCGAACGTCCAATCTGTTTGTTTTAAAAATAAATAAATAAGTAAATAAAAATAACTCAACCGAAAAATAGCGACTCCCTTACTCTATCAACTCTTTGGTTCTCGATTCTCGATGGTGATTGGAGCACCAACAAGTATCAGCTTCTCCAAAAATTAAGGTTAGTTGGATTCTAGTCTCCAAACTAAGCTTTTAAATATGACGAATTTGAGGAGTGCGTGTGAGGAATTGTTATTAAATCCTGAATATCATCAGTTACATGAGGTTAATAATTTTAATTCGAGAAAGGAGGATTACAATAAAAATTGAAGATTAGGGTAAAATCGAAATGGATTATTGAATTGTAGTAGGCATTTGTTCAATTCGATATCAAATTTATGTATTTGATTTCGTACTTGAACTGGACAATTGGAGTAATCTAGGTTCATGTACAGTAATTGAGTAAATTATCCATCTTTATGGTAGACCGTTTGTATTTGGTGAGAACGTTATCCAATTGAGGTTTTGTCGATTAAGTAATTGAACGAATAATTATTGTAATCGTGTGTGGAAGGAATCAACTTCCATCTGTTGATATGGCGTACTTGTCCATTCCCAGCCACATGTAAAGTATGATAGTATATATTAAACTCCCAAAGGTCAACATAAATAGTCGACCATACATATATTGGGTGGAACTGAATTTGTTAAGTGCTATTCGATGTCACCCAACATTAGTTGAAGCGATGTTGTTGCTATTATATAGGGGCATGGAAAGATTGTTCTATTGTATGTCTCCCAGCATATGTCAGTGGTAATATAAATTTTAACATGACATGAAGGTTAACCGGACATTATTGCTCTATGATAGTGTGTTGTTATTGGTGGCTGGTGCCATTTGTTTGAAGCATTTTGGTTTTATGTTACCTTTCTTTAGAAAAATAATATGTATGCATGAGTTGTTTAATACTCCCTCCAATCCACTAATATCCTTATGCTTTGATTTTGCAAAGTCGGAGTTTGAACTTTGACCATTCATATGTGAAAAAAGTTAATGATTTACAAAGTATAATGATTTACAAAGTAAAAATAATATTTTTGGATTCATATTAAATAGATTTCAAAATATCAAAATTTTATAAGTTTTCGAGTTTATATAAAGTACAATTGTTCTTGGTCAAAGTGTCGTCTTGAATACCGTACAAAGTCAAAACGTAAAAATTTTAGTGGAATGGAGAGTATATATTAGGATTTTTTGTTGACCACTACCTTATATATAGGATAGTTGGCAACTAGATACCTTTTAAAACTATTTTTGTTCAACACTACCTTATAAGACCTTTTTTTTTTTGCCATAGAGATACCTTTGGACGGATCCGGGTGGATTTTTAATTTTTTGGACCATTTTGTCCTCACGTGGGACGCACGTGGTCACTTAACCTGATGTTTTTTACTTATTTTTGTTTCCCACTTTATTTATTTCTTCCCTGTTTGCTTTATTCTTCATTCAAGACACTCCCACCTTCAATTTCTCCACTCTCTCTCATTCAAAATTTGTGCATATTTGGAGGGAAAGGAGTTGATTTTGCCCAAAAAATTTGCAAGGAAGGGGATTTCGAGCAAGAAGAAGGTAATTTCTTTCACAAATTTTTTAAATTTAGGTTGGTTAATTTTGTTTTCTAAGATTTAGGGTTTGGGATTGAATTGGAAGAAATTTTGAGGTGTTTGAAGGATGAAAATGAGAAGCTCAGAGTAAAGCTGAAGATGTTGAAGAAACAAGATTCCAAAAGCATAGGGTTTGGGTTGGTTAATTTCGTTCTTTTTGAATTAGGATTTGGGATTGAATTTTGGGAATTTGATCTTCATTTTTGTGTAATTTGAGTTGAGGAGGGGGGAATATCAAAAAATAAAAAATAACAACTTAAGTGATTATACATGTCCCACGTGAGGGCAAAACGGTCCAAAAATTTTAACATCCACCGGAATCCACCCAAAGGTAGCTCCATGGCAAAAAAAAAAAAAAAATGTCTTATAAGGTAGTGTTGAACAAATATTTTTTATAAATGTATCTAGTTGCCAACTACCCTATATATAAGGTAGTGGTCAACAATAAATCTTATATATTATAATTAACGATATGCATATTTGGATACTTGTAGGCTTAATTAATAAAATGGAGTATGCTAAGGATATTGGTGAAAGTGATATTGTAACTCTACCTAAGCGACCGAAGATTTCATACCACCTATTCATATAATTACATACGTGATGTTTGTGTAATAAGGAAAGTCGGAACTTTATATTTACAATTAATCTAAAATTTTTTGTAGAGGAGATTTCAGAAAAAACAACGGGGATAATTTAAAAGGATTATCAATGGTGCAGGAGGTAAAATTGGTTCAAAATTAATTGTTATGTACCAAAAATTATATGTGCATGGAAAGGAAATTAATTGAATTCATGTAAATAGACCAGAATGACGTATTAAGTTTAAGCGCAAAGAAAATAAGGAGGATAGCTTAAGTTCAAGCGTGAGTAGAAACTATTGTCAACGCAGTACAGAGAGGTGGCAGTTCGTCGAAGAGAAAATGTAAGGTGTGACCCGTACGGCATTGTGAAGTTTTTGGGTGTGATTTGGCTGGGATTGGGTTAGGTTCGTGATAGGGATGCCTATCCACCATCTTGAAGGGGAGTAATGAACTGGATGGCTGATCATTATGATCCATGTTCGCAAATGGTAAACTTTCAAAATCCAAGTAAAAATTATTACAAATACGTGTCTAGAAAAAACCAAGAGATTCGAACTTCCTCTGACAAAAATTACTCCTATAATTCTACATATTATGCATCAAATCGGTGCATCAAAATAACAATCAATCCCCCATTACAAAGTAAGAGTCTTACAAATACGATGGTTGTCAAGAAAAAGGCAAGGGAATCGGAATTTTTTTTGACAAAAATTAATCCTACAAATGTACATATCATGCATCAAAATGGTGCACCAAAATAACAATCAACCCCCCATTATAAAGTAAGAGTGATCCTTAGCTAGTTCACTTACCAGTCTTGTAACTCTCCCCTGCTCGTCGAGCGATGGATGTAGCTTTTCCACATCAAGAAGGCCTCATATTAGTTATTACTCCTATTGTGATGTTAATATCTGGGTGGGATAAAGAAAAATTAGGTATAATTCGAAAAGAAAAATTTATCCCGCTTTGAGTATCTAATACAGTATCCTGATAGAGGTAATAAATATTATAGGTCCCACGATATGGAAAAGCTATATCCATATTTGATATGGATGTAGCATTATTCGAAGGGAGGCCCCTATGAGCTATCTAAAAGAGGAGGACACCACTTTGATGCTAATTCGCGTCATGTAGATTTATTTTCCTTTAAATCATATCCCTGAACGTCATGTGTGTTTGTTATAAAAATAAATAAATAAGTAAATAAAAATAACTCAGTAGAAAAATAGTGACTCCCCTACTCTATCAACTCTTTGGTTATCGATTCTCGATGGTGATCGGACCTCCAACAAGTATCAGCATCTCCAAAAATTAAGGTTAGTTGACTTCTATTCTCCAAACTAAG
>BSSO01001992.1:0-20940 GCA_030267885.1 Mesembryanthemum crystallinum | reverse complement strand
GAGAGTGTGTGATTGGAGAGAGAGTGTATTTTTTTATTGTATTTGTGAGTTAATGGAGGGATATAATAGAAAAATTATGGGATTTTATGGGTTTTGAAAGCTAATTTTGGAACAAAAAATATATTGTTTTTGAAAGCTAATTACGGGACGGAGGGAGTATTGCATAAGAAAATATGACAAACATATTCACTCTAGTTTAGGTGCTCAATTTGGTAATTACTAATATCAAACATGATAATTTATCCATAAAAACGATAATTTATTTTCACAACACTCTATTGGATAATACTTTGATTTTTATGTATGCGTTATTAAGGACATTAGAATGACTCATTAGCGTTGGAGCCAAATCATCTTTTCCACGAGCAACAAACCGTAGCTTGACGGGCCAACTATGCTAATAATGGTCCAAAAAAGAACAAGGTAGATAACGATAGAACTTGAGAATGGGAATATGAAACGAAGGACCAAAATACTTGCATTTAATGAATCGCACGTGAGATTGATATTAGGCTTTTTTTGTAGAACAATTAATTCAGCTCCCATTTGGGCCCAATCTAGTGAGAATTATCTGGTAGAACAAAAAAAAAAAACAAACGGAAATTTCCTGTAGTATCCCTGAACTTTGGCCTAATGCCAGTGGTGTCCACGCTTTTCTAATAATGCCAGTGGTACCCCTTTAAAGTCTAAGTTCAGGGGTATCACAGGAAATTTCCGAAAAAAAAAACTAAGAACAGTCAGTAAACGACTTCACTGGGGATCGAACCCAGAATCTCTGGTTCCGTAGACCAGCGCCTTATCCATTGGGCCATGAAGTCATGTTCTTGTTATTAACTCAGACTTTTTTTATTTAATTGTGTAACTGAAAAAGAGAAAAGGAGATTCTGACTTTTGAGTTCCTGACATGATCTTGTTGCCTAATTTGCTGTTGTGGTTCTGATTTGGGTTTGTTTTTGTTTGTTTTAAGTTGTTGCCATAAATAAAAGTGAGGAAATGGATTGCTTAACTACTTGAGAGTTGGAGAGATAGAGAGAGAGAGAGAAAAGTGTGAAGATTGGGGGAATTTGTACTCAATTTGTCAATTCATATAAGGCAACTGAGGGATAATTGATGGTATAATTCCTTAATTCCATGGTCTTTGCTGTTCATTGATGCCATTGTTGATTCCCTTTTGATTTCTTCTGCAAAAAGATATGGGAAGGCAGCGATCTCTTCGGAGTAAAGCGGCTAATCTTGTCTCTGATCTCACCACTGTTCTTCTCAACCCCATTTCCGATAAACCCTCCAACAAACCCTCACCAGTATGTCTCTTTCTCTCTCTATCTCTCTAAATCTTATTGCTTATTTCATACTATCTGGGTTTTGATGATTCTGTGTTGGGTCTTGTAATCATTGAATAGTTTAGATTTCTCACTTAGAGCTTGATTGAAACATTTCAATTTTTTATGCGAAATTTGCGGGTTTGATTATGATTCTAGGTTTTTGGTTGATTGTGTTAATAAGTGCAAATTCTGAGTTCTTGTTGGATTATAGGGGCGTGATGCTGAGTTAGAAAGAAGTGAACTAGAGTCGATTTCTGAAGAGGGTGAGGGTTCTGTGGCTTCAGTGGATGGGCCTGATACATCATCTTTCACTGCCTTTATATATTCTCTGCTAAAAGATGATTACTTTGCTGCTGAAAGTGAAGATGCGAAGCATAATACCAGTAAGACTGAACAAGCAGCTGCTGAAGATGGAGCTGAATCTGAACCTGTAGCTAAACCTGAAAATGTCAATGTAGTGAGAGAAAGTGGTGGGAAGAGAGGTCTATTGTCAAGGGGCAAACAGTCTCTTGGCAAAGCTATGAGTTATGCTGCCACTTTTGCAGGGTTCCGAAATCAAGGATCGGAGAAAAAGCCTACCTTTGGGACAAGTGCTGTCGATAAAAATGATGGCGTAAAGGATGGAGAAGATTCAAGGCCAGTGAAGAGTAACGATACAGGTCTGTCATTGGCTGATCTTCCGGACATGTCTGAACCGTCAATGCTTCTTTCGCAGAAAACCCGTCTTCAACTCTATTCTTCCCTTCCATCCCTTGCTAAAGGGAGAACTTGGGTGTTGCTCTACAGGTGCTGGCGGTTACAGTTTGTTTTTGTTTTGGATTCTGACTACTTGTTTTAGTGGTGATGAAAGGATCTAATGTCACGAATCCTTTGATTTTTCATGTTCTGCAGTACTTTTAGACATGGCATATCACTCTCAACCCTTTACAGAAGAAGCATGCTTTGCCCAGGCCTCAGCTTGCTGGTACCATCTTCCATCCATCATACACTACCTTAGTTTCTCGTTTTGGTGTGATGAGTTTGAGGAGTGATTATGATGCCTTCCACATTAACATACAAATTTGAAGCAGTTGAGCTTGTTTGAGTGCTTCTTAAAATTGTGCATGAAATGGAGATAATGCAGCCAATGAGGTCTTGACCTAGAGGTTAAGACTGAGGCCATGAGTACATAAGGCCATAGGTTTGATTTTCCCCCTCTCCAGTTGTATNAAAAAAGAAAAAGAAAAAGACAATGCTATTTTCTCAGCACGGTTATGAATACAGACATACAGTTCATTACTTTTCCTTGATATCTATGGTGTTAGTTAAGAAGTTGCCTGGTATATCAGCTGTAAATACACTGTTTTGTTGAAATTGATCTATAAGTCATCTGCATACGATAATGGTCCAATCGACCAGTTTTTCAGTAAGTTTCATGCATTATACTTATCTTATGAGACTCCACATGAAAATGTATTCAAGAGGAATGAGTAACTTGGTGTGACGGAGATGAATTCGTTTTTTTGCCAACATTAGGATTTCACTGACCAGTTGCATGAGATAGGATATTTGAATTGTGCTTGTTCTATTGTCCCTTTGACATTCAGTTTTGACTTTGGAATCATATGCTTCCGTGTGATATGTAACAGGTTGTTGGGGACCGCAGCGGTGCAGTTTTTGGTGGCTTGGTTGAGGCACCTCTGAAACCTACCAAAGGTCGGAGGTATCAGGTGAGGGTGAACTGCAAACTTCTCCTGAGCTCAATTCTGTTGGTCTTTGTACTCCTTTTTCACCCTTCAATATGTACAGGGCACAAATAGCACATTCCTTTTTTCTGATGTACCTGGCCAAGCAGTTATTTATCGTCCCACAGGTATTGAGCTTTGCTATTCATTTTATGCTTTATTAGTCTACCGCATATTTGCATCTTCCATTTTTAATTTGTTTTATTTAAAGCTAGAAATCTTTTAAAGCTGCTTCTTTGTGAAATCTCAGAGTTCAAATGACTTTGACAGTTTGACTGATATTCAATCCTGAACATAGGTGAAGGTTACTGGGTTAATCTGGGTTCTGTACCTCTGAGCCTCCTATTTGAATTAAAGATTACTGTGATAACTTTGAGTTTATTTTGCATCTTTCCTTTCTGGTAGACTTGAATGAACAACTCGTGTGCCCTTGCAGGTGCAAACCGCTATTACACATTGTGTTCTCCTGATTTTCTAGCGTTGGGTGGTGGTCATCACTTCGCACTTTACTTGGATAGTGACTTGTAAGAATTATTTCCTGTTCTTTGTTCTGCCTCTAATACACATGAAGAAGTGTTTATTCTTATTGTATAGAAGTAATGGTAGAGGTTGAAATTTCTTCAACTTTAGGCAGAAAGGCCCAGGATAAAGTGAAATAGTGAATATTACAATCTAGTGAATCCTGTAAAGGGGAACTAATATCTCTCTTCATCTTAACCTACTGAACAGATTGACTGGATCGAGTGCAGCATCAGAAACGTATGGAAATTCTTGTCTTGCGCTTTCTGAATACTTTGAGGTGAAGGAAATTGAGGTATTCGTGACTCACTTTCCCTTCTTTTCTTTCCCCCTTTTTCTGTATCATGTGTGCGTATGCGCACAAGTGTTTTGAGCTGATTTGAGCAGATGCATACTCGTTTCATTTGCCGATTGTGTGCCCATGACGCAGATTGAGTTTTGAGTACTGAGACATTCACTAAACTGTCTCTTTCTCCTTTCTTATGCAGTTGTGGGGCTTTGTATATGCTTCAAGGTGTGAGGAAATACTTGCCAGAAGCCAGAATGAACCACCTGGGATTTGTAGATGGTGACCTATTTGCAGTCAATTGTAGTGGTCTGCAGACCAATTAGGCTGCTTGGATGATGAATTTGCTGGATGCTCTTTTAACTAACCAGTAACTGTCAAACCTTGTTGTATATATAAATGCATCTACAAGTATGAGAACACTTGTGGAAGCTACTGCTTTGTACAGATATAGTTGTATCACTTTTGTATAGAAAACCAGAGGCTGTCTATGTAATGGTTGTTTTGGTAATAAATCTGAATCAGTTTTTGGACTGAGATAACATTTGGATTCACCACTTCTGTCTTGGTTTCGCGGAGGGGGGGGGGGGGGGGGGNGCCGAAGGAGCAAATAAGAAATCATTTATTGACATCCACACATTATCCATAATAATTGACATATTTTCCTTCTGATTTAAGTTGCAACACAGATTACTTCAGATTATGTTTTTACTTGAGAAGTGGGTGATTAACTGATGAACTATTCTGAAGCGGGGAGAATGATTTCAGTTGGAGGTCCAAATCTTGATCACAAGCAATATTAGCTGCATGCCCGAAGTACTGATACATATGCTCCTTGTTTAATGCAGTAAGGTGTGTTCCCATCTTTAACAAAAACATCAATAACTGCTTGACATAGAACAGAAGCAGGAGGTAACGGAACAGATAGCAGAGAAGAAGGATTGAATATGATTTAACAAACTATTTACCGGAGCTGAAAGAGTAGGTTAAATTACAATAGCAAGCCAAAGTGTGTTCGGCTTTTATCACTGAGATAACTCAGAATTGGGGGTTGGGGGTTGAGATCCTAAGCTGCCTAAAGAACAAATTAGGGGGCAATGGCAATAACAAAAGAAACAGCACAGAAACAACAAATTCAACAAGTATTACTTCTACAGAGAAATCTTGAGCACAGATCTATTCGAGAAAGAGAAAAAAGAGAAAAAAAAAAAAAAATGGTAGCAAATACCAAATCAACTTTGCCTGATTTGATGGTAAAAGTGATTCAAGCACCTAAAGTGCGCGCCAATGATTCCTGCATCGGCTTCCTTACTTCTCCCACTTGAAGCCAGGCAGGTCAGGAGATCACTCCCGATGAAAGAATTTTATCTTCAGTCCGCACTCAGACAACTATGGCCTCCTTCCCCACAATTTCATCTTCGAATGCCCGACAGGAGTCACTTGCTGGTTTATTTATTCTCTACTGCTTCGTCATAAGCAGCTTCATGAACCCCAAGGGCAGCACGACCAGACGGATCAAGGTTTTTAGACCAAGCTGCATCCCACTCCACTGCTTTTGCTGTACTACACGCCACACTTGGACCACTTGGAACAGTTTGTCTAGCAGCACTCTGCACAAACAAATTTATTAACAGGGCCATTAAAATGACAAACAAGTTGCAAATGTGATTCAGCAGTATGATGAAAGCAACTACACCCTTAGTCCCATAAAGTTATCTCACTTGATGTGTTGACATGTCCCAAAATGAATACCAATCTGCTTGTTTCATTTTTAAAATTTAAATTGTTTTATTGGGTAAACCACTCCCATTCCTCTTTACATGCTATTATTCACCAAAGACTTTCTCAAAAATTATCCCACTTCACAGAAGTGAGAAACTCTCACTGGGATTAGTTATATATCAGCAGAAGAGGAGGGTATACAGTCCATTAGTAGTATTAAATATATACTGTCCAAAGGACCTCGTACAAGGATAAGGGGATGGCATTTTTCCTGTAAGATGACAACTAGAGTTCCAAGAAAAAGAAGGGACAACAATCAAACCTTGGGAAAGAATTTCTCAAAAATTGCCCTGTAGTAGTATCCCTCTTTTGTAGTTGGAGTATTTTCAGGATAAACAAAACTTGCATTTGCCAACATTGCATCTGTGACCTGAAAAGCGACCATCACATGTTATCGACAAGGCTTAGAAAATATGCACTCAAACATTTTGGGGGTATGTGGTCTTTAAATAAGACCCACAATCAATTGCCTTACATGTGTGTTTGCATGATCCTTCAGACCATCAATCCAACTGTATCCTACTCCATCACTGAACTGTTCCTTCTGCCTGTACAATATGTGCTAAAAACCAAAGAATCAAGAATATAATAATCAGTCTCTTTGGGGACAGAAAGCAAACAAAAATGAAACCAATTCTTCAAGAAATTATAAAATAGCAACAAAAAAGAAAGAAAGAAAAAACCCATAAATAGTGCAAACAAACAGAACCACATAAATGCACACCTAACAATAATGATTCCCATTGAACTATTGACTCAAAAAGGTACTGTAACTATGGCATAGGAAAATTGCATACCTTGGGTAGATATGGCTTCTCATCATCATCAAAGGCATTGCGTAAAATCCACTTCTCAATCCTCCCTTCATTGCGTTTGATCTGTGCATGACAAAGAGATGAGGAAACTAACTTGCCTGACGAGTATACCAAATATTTAAATCTTGAAGAGCAAGCTAGCAATTTATGTGCCACAATTATAGAGAAGAACCAGGGTTGCGACTATGAACAGAAAAGAACTTCAGAGACACAGGAATATCATCTGTGAACTGATTACACGATATTAACAAAAACGTTACTGGAAGCATAAGCACAAGACAATAGCTTTAAAAGCAAGACACAGCAATTGCCTAATTTTTCTCCCCATCCACCTCCCTACAAGACTATAAGCACAGAATAGAGGAAATCAACAAATCAAAACAGATACTAACCAACAATCACTAGACTCACTGATTATCTCAGGTACATATAAGAGCCATAAGTGGATTCAATACAATACATGAAGGCATGAACAGACTGCATAAACATGGACCACTTTGTCCAACTGAAAGACAAATTTATGGTCAAAATAGCAATAAGTCTTAATATTTAAAATGCCAATTACCATTTTCCACTCTGGATCAATACTCATTGCAACATTAATGAATTCTTTATCCAGAAAGGGCACACGAGCTTCAACACCCCAGGCTGAAGTTGACTTGTTGGCCCTTAGGCAATCATAGAGATGAAGAGCTTTAATCTGTAAATAACAAACACCAGATCATGGCCAATGATCAAAAGCTTCAAAACATCAATATAAGCACAAGAGAGTGATTCTAGTTACTCATGTAAAAGGTTCACATGTAATACCTTTCGGCATGTTTCCTGATGGAGTTCTTCCTTATTAGGCGCCTTGTGGAAATACAAGTAACCACCAAAAATCTCATCAGATCCTTCACCAGAAAGAACCATCTTTACTCCCAGAGATTTGATTTTGCGAGACATCAGAAACATTGGGGTGCTAGCTCTAATAGTAGTAACATCATATGTTTCAATATGATATATGACTTCTTCAAGTGCATCTATCCCTTCCTAAATATGGGAAGAAAGAACATTTAAATTAGTCTAATACAACAGAAGCGGCATTTAGATTTCCAAATCTGATTCAAGTTAATTCATAGGGCAAATTTACCTGAACAGTGAAATAGAACTCATGGTGACGAGTTTTCAGATAATCGGCTACCTCTCTGGCAGCTGCCAGATCTGGAGAACCCTGAGTAACAAATGTAAATTCAGTCAGATGGAATAATATCCTGAAATAAATTGATACCTAGATCAAGTCAAGGTTCCGATTAGGGATTTTCATTATTCTCAAACAAAGTTTGGATCTTTAAATTCTAATCATAATAGGGTTGAAAATCTAATACCAACCCCTGATCCTTGGGCTGATCACTGTGACCCAGTTAATTTCCACTTTCTTTCCCCAAAGAAATAATTTCAAAAGTATCTATGTTCAGGATAGTGGATGCAAGAATGGACATGCAGTACCAGGGCATCTAGCAGACACCATGCACGGATTTCCAAGAGCCCCATATTATCTGGTTTTCAGATTAGCTAAATAGACAAACCACCCTAGAGAGCCATGTGAAATTCCAACAAAAGGGGAAAGATACATTGTTGTCAAACATCAACATGCCATGCACCAACATCAATAATCATTATGCGGCTTTGAAAATCAAGTTCACTATAGAGTTACAGATCAAGCATTTATATTGGAATGACTTTCATTATAGAAGCCGTAAGAAACTTTATAGAGATCATCAAATTAGACACCAAAGAATAATCGAATAAGCTAACTCTCTGGTTCTTGACCATGACTACATAATTCGCAAACACGTATTATTTTGTGAGGGGAGGGGGAGAAAAAGGTGCTTGGTAATTGGAAGCAGAAGTACACAAGAGAAGATAAAAATAATAATGCAGTGTCAGAAGAAACAAGGGAGAACAGTAGTTAAATATCTCCACAATCACCCATTGCTAACTGTTGTTTGAGAAATCACTACAGAAGGGGGTTTGAAATTGTGATATTCTGAAAAGCATTATAACCTTCAAACCAACACAAAACGAGTGCAACTGTGAACCCCATTGGTAAGCTCCTTCTGATTCGGTCAAGTGACGTGACGCCACAGCAGCAACAAGAGATGAGTCCAGTCCACCTGACAGAAGTACACCAAATGGTACATCTGTCATTAGTCTCTTAACCACAGCCTGCAAGGAGTTTTACATAAAAACGGTTTAAAAAAGAGAACTTTTACTACTATGAGAAGATATCCTGTGATAAACAAATCCAGTTTCCATTGCAAAATAGACTACAATAAACAAAGAAGATATCTATTTGTTCATCTGCTGAGTATAAACAAGCTCCTAGCACATGCAAGTACAAACAATTTTATGATCTGTACAATAAGTCTATGAATATAGTACTTAGAATATACCCTTTCAAAAGCTGCACGCAGAACTTTGGGCTCATATGGAGTTGAAGGTATCTGTTCTGAGAACCATGGTGGGTTATACCACCTTCTCAACCCACCTGCAACATGTTAAATAACACGGTATCATAAGCCCTGGAAACTTTGTCCTAAAGCAATGTCACATAATCATTTACGCTAAAGATAAGAATACATTCTGTGACCTAGAGAACAGCATACCCTGTTTGCTTGAATATATATGTCCAGGAGGAAAAGTGATAAATCGTTCACAGTCATCACTTATGGCCTTCATTTCTGAAGCGAACCAAACGGAACCTGCAAAAGAGGGTATCATGTAATCAAAATAAAACAGGAAATAAGGACACCAAGGGAAAATAGAAAATAAAGAACCACGAAATGCAATAGAGAAACTAAACTCTAAAGGAACAAAGATGACAAATCTCTATCATCAAAAGTTGCTGTAAAGGCCAAATTTCGTATGAAGCAATCACATATACTTCCAATTTCATAGTAAATATCCTATTTCCTATACTAAGTTGTTTGAAACAGACTCTTCTGAACAGTTGTGTAATGCATAGATTTCCATTGCATTTACTCTACTGCATCGTAAACATTGGCTTATGGTTCTGAATAGAGTTGTTTCTAAGGATGACATAAACAATGATATCGTGACAATACATTAATTACATTTCTTACATAAAGTCACCTATGACAATCGTTCTAAAAGGGAAGGAGTATCTATGTTATTCAAAGCCAACTACAAGTGTTGGAAATGGCTACATGTCTAGGGCTGGACTCCACCATTTACTAAAAAAGCATTTATTTGTCCAAAATGAACATGTCAAGCGTCTATATCCATGTGGCCATGTTGAACTGTCTAGTATCCAACATGGCTATTTGAGGTGAAAAGGCAAGTCCGACTCACATAAGGGAGAATAATTCCAGATATAAGCATTACATAACAACTTGTACTAAGATTGAGGTTAACAAGCTTAAGTTATGTATAGCAGAAACCTAAATGCATTATAGCCAGAAAGAATGTTTTCGGCCATATGAGTGACAATTGTCGAACTGTATGAATCCAGACCACCAGGCATAAAACGTAGTAAGTTGGAAATTGGAACATCACAACTGAACAAAAATGAAAGTAAAGTTTCTTCTCAGAAATTTGAAGTGCTCACCATGGAATACTATTGAGTTTTATTTCCTACACTGTATCAGTAGTCTGAAGACTTTTCACATTATAAGATAAAAAGTAACCTACCATCAAGACCCCAACCCATGTACATTGGTGTAATACCAATACCATCACGGGCTGCAATGAAACTCTTGTCACGAGTATCCATAAGTACAAAGGCAAACATTCCATCCAGCATATCAACAAAATCTTCTCCATAATCTTCATACTGGATAAAAAAAAAAAAAAAAAAATGAAAAAAAAAAAGTATACCCTCTAAGTAAAGATATGTTGAAATCTTCCATGAACCGAGGAAGAAATATAGGTTTTGACATCAAACTAGATGAATTAATATAGAATTAAGTACTTACAAGATGAGCAATAACTTCACAATCACTGCCAGTGCGAAACTGATGAGACTTTAGCTTCTCCCTTAGGTCTTTGTGGTTATATATCTCTCCATTAACCTGACAGCACATGTCGGACAGGTAAGTCTTGATCCTGAGTTCTAATGACCACAAAATTAGAATACAAAAATATTTAGATGCTAAAGTTCTGTGCAATACATTTGATAGATAATTAAATAAATACATGCTGGCAACAAAGGCAGAGTTTATAAATTTTAGGTCAAATACACATGAAATTTCCAGATACTTCTCAATGGAACATACAATATCCACACTACTTACTATTTGTACTTCCTCCATCCCATAAGGCTAGTCAATTTATTTAATTTTAGTTGTCCTAGAGCATGCACAAAATAATCTCAGAAACATGCATAAAGAAAATATGTACACATGAGGGATAAAAGAGTAGCAAATGTGATGCAAAACATCTTCTTACTCTTTATTCCAAAGGATGACAAACTTTAAAATATTAAATGGCATTCAGATTGTTGACTGAAAGTTTAAATTACCGTGACAACAATTGTCTTGTCCTCATTATAAAGAGGTTGATCCCCAGAAGCTGGATCCACAATAGCTAATCGCTGATGAGCAAGATAACAATCATTAACACAATGTAAGCCACTCCAGTCAGGGCCTCGATGACGTAATCTGTCATTCCACAGAAGCACAGCAATTAGGTGTGAAAACAAATAAAAAAAATAAAAGTTAACGACGGTTTCTACATAATCAACATGTCTGTCGATTATATCCTACGGGGAAAGTCATAGAAATGAATTTGGCAAAAACTAACATGCCCCACTTTGTTGCATCACCCCATAAAAAAGGGACATTAGACTGAGAATTAATATATTTATCCATATTTTTTAATATTTAAACAGTCAGCATGAGATAATTTTCTTTCTTTGAACGAAAGAACTATTAGGACAAAGTTCAAAATCGTAGATCACTTATTTTTATGGCTACATCATTTTACAAAATCTGTAGCTACTAAGTGCTAAATTTATTGAACATCCATGTATAAATAAAATCCGCAAATTATTAGATGGGAAGTTCTATGTCATATGAGGCCAATCAACTACTACTACTACAATCTCACATGACAACCAGGAACCGTCTAACGATGAACAACACACTACAAGCTAGCTTACTTCCTTCACTTGCCATCTCATTTCACTGTATCTAGTACAGAAATTCCTCCAGTAACACTACTAAAAGTTCGGTGCCAAGAGTCTCCAAATAGCAATTAGCCGTTAAGTCCACAAACATGCAAAACATAATCCTCAATCAATGAAAAGTTAAAATCCAAAACCATTGCACCAACCTTTATGGATGATCTCCGGATAATCATGACAAAAGGAAACAACAATGACACATTCACCAATCAACCATTCAAATTCAAATTCAACTTCAAATTCATATCCTCAATCACATTAACCATCTGTAATGCTTCGCGAAATCATCAACTCTGATGAGTGAAATGAATTGACAAATTCTAAGAACAATGCCTAATTTCTACAAGTACTATCGATGATGTTGCAATGAGATTCAATTCAATGCACCAAACAAATTCTCCGGAATCAAATGAATGCATTCACAATCTAAAGCTTTCAAGACAACGAGAAACTCATAGATTACCTTCGAGAAAGTTCGATGATCCTAGACCTTTTGGCCTGGGAGGTATCGATACAGCCGAAGACGGCTAGTATTCCACACATGGCGGCCCTTTTCTCTCTCTGTTTTCTCTCCCTCTCTCTCTCTCCTACCCTCCTCCTGTTGCTGCTAAGTTTTGTTCTGTTTCTGCTTCTCTCTCTCTCTCTCCCTCTCTATCTCTTCGATTCTGCACTATAGGGACCAGCAAAAAATGACTTAAGTGTGGGCTGCTAGAGGGGACTGATATATAAGCCACACATCAGGGCCGTTTGATTCTTTTTACTGGAATCAGTAAGATTCTGCTTCTCTCTTCAAAGACTAGGGTTTTTACTTTTTCGCCAGTGTTGTCTGTTGGATTCGTTTTTCTTGTGGGACCGGTTTTAGAATCGGTTCCCAATCCCCTGTGTCAACTTAGATAGCTCCTCATAATTTGCGCCCATTAATCTTGACCGTTGCTACTACTTGCTAGTGGGAGTTGTTATTGCAGTGTTGTTATTGCCTATTGGCACTAGTCACTAAAATTGTAGGTATAAATTCACTCCAAATGTAATACTCCATCCGTTCCGTAATTAGCTTTCATAAACTGAGATGACATAAAATTTTAGGTGAGTGTTTTTAGACATATTTGCCCTTATAATAGATGTATGTTTTTTTATTTTATTTGTGAGTTAGTGGAGATAATAGAATAATAGAAAGAGATAGAGTGATTGGAGAGATAGTGTATATTTTTTATTGTATTTGTGAGTTAGTGGATAGGTGTTATTGGAAAGTTATAAGATTTTCTTGGTTTTGAAAGCTAATTTTGGGACAAAAAAAATATGGTGTTTTTGAAAGCTAATCGCGGGACGGAGGGAGTATAGAGCTAGAAATCAAATTGGTGTGAAATTATCAAATCTTTGTTCATTTGATTAAGAAAATTTGACCTGAATAATTCAATTTTTGGATCGTTAAATAACAACAATCTTGAGTTTTTACAAAACTCGTAATAATCTTAAGTTTCCAAATTTGTCACATAAATAATTCTATAATAAATCTGGACAAATCAGTTTTAAGTTTTCCCCCAAAAACCATGACCAACGTTGAAGTTTTGAGCTGTTGTCTATCCACAAAGGTCCCCAAAATACTCTATTGAGGATGCCATAATGTATGCTCTTCATCTATTTAGAGCATGTTTGACAAACAATATTAGCCGTTGATATTAGTAGTTAACTACGCAAAATGATGTAAGATTGCCTTTCCACAAGCAACTACCTCAAAAGCTAATCTAGATAGCCTTTTTGAAACTCTCGACCACTAACTACTACTAGGCTATTACTATGCAGCTTTACCGTACCAAACACCTAAACTTAGAATAGTCGTGGTTAAATGTAGTAAAACCACTAACCTCTACCTAAAACTCTGCTGTTGAACACAACCCATTAGTATTTTGCTGCTTATTTTCCTAAAAATAAAACTAAAATAATTGTCAATTGTATGAAATTGTTCCATGAGAGAGAACTATGGTACTTAATATAAGAAAAGTGGTACTCGCTTGTCAAATAAACAACCATTATTGACCTACTTCGAATAATTTAGGTCATTTTTTTTATTGAAAAAGCAAGGGATTGTCCCGAAAGACCCAGTCATCTGAGCATTAACCCATAAACTCAATGGCCCATATGAAGGAAAGGGAAATAAATGCAATTGCTTAACCCACAAATTTCACAACCACTGAATTTGCGAGGATCCCAATATTTGATAAGTCTCTCATGTAGAAGAACTAGGAGAATACCACTGGAGCAAATGCTCATTGGTATAATTTACATCGTGATATCATTGTACTCTACTTCTTAAAAACTAGTATTCGGTCGCCCTAAGATGACAATTTACAAAGAACAGGGCACGAATGAATTGATAAAAATCTTTGCATTTTTTTTTTATATATTAAAAGATATCATTTTTATATCTTAATACCAATTTCTTTATGTTTCAATACCATTATTCTCTATCACCATACCATTTTTTACTTAACCAATATGCCCCTAAGACATATGACGCAATGGCAAATAGCGAATCTATGAGGGCAACAGTAATATCGAGGATGTCAAACAATGGGTTTGAAACCTGGCTATTGCGTTGCATATCTCACGACTAACTCCTCTATGATGGCCAAGGAGGGTTCATGGGGGCACATATAAAAGATAACGTTATAGTGTGCTCATTTCAAGTGAACTAGGCATAATGAATATTAGTAATATTTGAGAGAGGTAAATTGTAGAACTAAACTAAATCGGACTAAATTGAACTGGAGTGAAGAATCGAGAATTGGTAGATTGAATGAAAGACATTGGCCTTGTTTGGTGGACGGCTTTTTAGCCATCTTGTTAGACAATATGGCATGTTTGACCAGTTGACTATCCACGACCCAAAAAATGGTCTTTGGTAACCAGATTGTTTATTGGCTTTTTGCACCAAACAAGCTGATTTTTAAAAAAAGTTGGGAGGAGTAGCTTTTTGAGTTAGCTTGTTGGATTAGTATGCAAATTGACAAGCTCGTACAATACTATAATAATAAAACTAAAGAGAGATAACATTTTTAAATTATGTTCATGCCTTTGTTGGGCATTTTACATCTAGGGTATGTTTGGCACGACTAGCTGTGGAGGTAACTTAAAGCTGTGGAGGAAGTTGAAAGCTGTGAAGGTAGCTGTGAGCTTAAAGCTGTGAAGCAAGTTGTTTTAAATAGAAGTGTTTGGCAATATTAGCTGTTTTATTAGCTTAAAATTATAAAATGACATAAAAGGACATACATTATATTAATTCATGCAAAAGTACAAGGGCAGAAAAGGGAAATAAAAAAATTAAAGCTCCATAGAATTCCCAGATGCTACAACAACTAGCGTATGAGAATAGAGCTTTTTTTAATCCAAAAAAGCTAAAAGCTAAAGTTTCCAAACACTGCTATTTTTTGGTCAAAGGCTTTTATTTGGGTAAAAAAAAAAGCTAAAAGCTTCAAAAAAGCTGTTGCCAAACATACCCCTAATCAACTACTGATAATCAGCTGACTTTACCAAGAGTATATTTTTACAAGTATCTACTTAGCCTTGTTTGGGGTGGTTTCCAGTTGGGAGTTTTCAGTTTTTTTGGAAAGTCAAAACCAATTTTTGGAAACCATTTTTTTTGGTTTTCAGTTTTCTATTGTCAGTTTTAAAAATGAAATAGGGAGCGATAAACACAAAAAAGATTCAACTTTTAATTAAATTTTTAAGAAAGAGTTGAAATTTTTTCAAAACCAAAAACCGGCAACTGCAAACCACCCCGAACAGGGCTAGTTTTGCTTTTCTCCGGTAGGAGTAGCAGCACTGGAGCAAGGCGTGGGGGACGACAATAATAGGAGCTTATCTCTGTCACTTGCTTGTTTGATAAGAGATCCGCGTCCCCTACCCCCAACACAAAAACTCTCTCCAATCTCCATAGCAGAAACAGCACATAATTCACCGGAAACTACGATTTGTCGTAAAAGCATCTCAAAATCACTGGGTGGGTCGCCTCTAATGGCGGCGACCAAACAGAAAGAGAATGGTCCCAAACCGGGAACGGGAAGAGAGAGAGAAAGCACTGACACAAGGGTTTGGCTCTACTCCGCACTCCTCACTATCCAATACGGTGCTCAGCCCTTGATCTCTAAGCGCTTCACTAGGTATTCGCTCGTTTCAAACTCCAATTTCTACTTGTTCTTGTTCCATGGAAATTTTCTTTGATTTCGCATTTGTAGTTTGTTATCATTGTTGTTCGAATTGTTCATAATTGTCGCATCTCCAATGTGAGGCTTAGGGCACCTTCATATGACTGGCAAGCCAACACTTGTTTCTAATTTTATCGATTTTTTTACCTATTGCATTTGATAACTGGCAAGTGAACGCTTGCTTGTTTTATAGCGATTTAAGGTGTAGGGGCTGCTTAGAGTATATATATATAGTATATATATATAGTATATGATATGCAAACTTCCAGTTTGATTTTATTCAGAACTGTATGTGGAGCATTTTTACGAGGTTTCCAGTAGGATTTGTCAGCATACAGGAATGTTGTGATTTATAACAAATTACTATACTTTTTTTCATTTCGTTCTGGACCTCTGGTGCGGTGGTGAAGCAGTAATTGAGATGATTTGAGTCGTTGAGTAATGTAAGAGAGTAGTCGGGGATCTTTCTCAATAGCTTAGCAATTAGCACGAAGCAGTTAGAATTTAGACTTCTTAAGGTTGCTATGACTGCTGCGGTGCCTAAACAGACTTAGCTTTAGCACGATTGCAATAACAGCGATAGAGCATTTTTTAATTTCACTAAATGATACCTATTCCTGAAATTGTCCCTCAATCAGGCATCTTTCCTTCTGCAAGAAGCCTGACTCTTATTCCTGATTTCCAAAGAGAGGGGGGTGGTACTTGGACCAATAGGGGGTAATAAATCTGAATGTTTTGGGTTGGAGGGTAATCAAATACACCATATGGGNGCGGGCAGATTTGGCCCTAGAGAAGGCAAATGGGACCACAAAGGCCTTCTTGGAGGTTAAGTTTGCCAGGATTAGGGAGGAGCTAAAGAGAATGAAGAGCATCAAAGAGAGAGAAAAGTGCTCAACAATTACAATAGAGAAAAAAATGCACCTCCCCTGTAGTAGGAGAACGACATCGTTAGGGGTGATGGTGTATGTTAAGCCTCCAGCTAGGCTAAGATTGTTGAACGAGGAGGAGACATGATGAGGGAGAGAGAGGAACAATCAATCGAGTAGTGATCTGTTATCCCTCTCATGCTCTTTCAAAACCTTGTCATCAAGTATCAATCCCCCCCCCCCCCCCCCCCGCTCAACCCACCCAAAGAAGGGAAAAAAAATAAAGCTTTACCCTTATTGTTAGCCTCCTTGAATTTTACTCCCCAAATATTCCCCTCGTACCAGGCATGTCTGAAGGGATGATTGATGAAGGAAAAGAAGACAATTAAAAAATGAAGGGCCTTAATACGTTTCCCTTTGCTTCATTATTTGCAATATATTTCTTCAAGCTATTCCTGTACGCTTCCCTTTGCTTCATTATTTGCCATATGTTTTCTTTATGTTATTCCTGGGCGCATTCAGCTGTGTGACCCTGTTGATTTTTCGTGTAGGCGAGAGGTAGTTGTAACTTCATTGGTTTTGGCTTGTGAAGTGGCGAAGGTGAGCCTCATACATACTAGTATAGTTGTATGGATCTTAGGAAGGTATACATATTTGCTTTAACTTGTTCTTGTCTCCAGGTTGTATGTTCTGTCGTCCTCCTTACAATCAATGGCAGCTTGACGAAACTATTCAAAGATTGGTCCTTGATCAGAGCATTGACCTTTTCTGGACTTCCAGCTGCAATATATGCATTGCAAAATAGTTTGCTGCAGATCTCTTACAAAAATCTTGATTCTCTCACATTCTCAATGCTGAATCAGACAAAACTATTCTTTACAGCTTTCTTTGGGTATATAATATTAAGGTATGCATTTTGTTGACTTCCAGTTGCAAGCCTGCAATAATCTTATGCACTGCAAATTAGAGCCCATTTGGCCAAGCTTCTCGCAACTTCTACTTTTCCCTTCATATTCCTTCACCACCCCTCTTCCACCACCTCCTCCACCACTTTTAACTTCTTAGAAGTCAAAAGTGGAGGAGTAAGGGGTAGTGAAAAAGAAAGATGGGGGAAGAAGTAGAGGTTAGAAGAAGCTTGGCCAAACGGGCACTTAGTCTACTACATTTTTTTTTTTTGCCAAAATCTTGATCCTCTTTACATTCTCAATGCCGTATCACAGTAGTAGATGAAACTTTTCTTCTCTCCCTCTTTAATCAATGTTCTTTGGATATTTGCATTGAGCAGTAGCATTGATGCAAACGGGAGAAGGTGGGATAAAAATGGGCCTGTTATTGGCTGATATTGTCATTGCTTGAGTTAATGCAACCGTCACCAAGAGGCACCTTTTTCTAGTTACCATATTCCTTCATAGTTCTCCTTTGCGTGTCTTGCTAATGTGTTTGCTCCAACTTTGGCATGTTTAATAGCAACTTCCAAGAATAGCCTTTTGACTGATTAGAGATAGACTGAGTACACAATGACCTCCTGAGCCTCTGCCTACGGTGGGTTCCACACTTGGTCTTCTTATTGTGATAACACCCTTACTTTGGATACCTATATAAGTTAGTTTGTTGGGCCCCTGGAGTAGCATTTGTCTTCTTGAGATGGCCATGTAAACATTAATGCAGATTGCAGACCGTGAGCTGAAAACTAAATAGAAATGGTTCACATCTCGTGAACCCTAGCTCACTGTTGGATATCATGGGATTTTTGGATTTGTCAGGATCTTGGCCAAGCAAAGTTTTCAGTGACGTTCTATAATTCTGATCTAGAGGCACGAGATTTGTGGTTGTCCTAGAATTCTGTGACAATAAATCTTGATTAATGCTGATTATCCAGAGCCTTTAAATTATTTGCAGGCAGAAACAATCAATTCAACAAATTGGAGCTCTTTTCCTATTGATAATTGCTGCTGTGCTTCTAAGTATTGGTGAAGGCACAAGCAAAGGTTCTAGGAGTGGAAACCCTGAAGAAGTTTTATTTAGTGGAATTGTTCCTGTCTTGGTTGCTTCTGTGCTATCAGGTTTAGCTTCTGCTTTGTGTCAATGGGCTTCTCAGGTATCTTGAACTTTTTCTCTATCGCTGCAAAATCTTTAATTTCTAAAAGTTGATGTTTCTTGCTCTTATTGTGCTAATTACAGGTCAAGAAACACTCCTCATATTTGATGACTATGGAAATGTCATTTTTTGGTAGCCTGTGCCTATTGGCTAGTATGTACAAGTCCCCTGACGGAGATGCTATGAGAAGGCACGGCTTCTTTCGCGGATGGACTCTTTTAACTTTGGTACTCTCTTAACCATTCCTGCTTGTATGTGTAGTTAAGAAATTGGAAGTGATATTTGTCTTGTTATTGCTGCTAAGACTTGTGTGAAACTGGAGGACAAAGCTGAAGTGGCTGTTATTAGGACCTGCTTTAGTTATTTGACTCTGGTTTGTTTGAGGCTCACCGGCTCACCTGCTTACCCCTTCCTTAGATATTGTATATCTGTACGTATGAACACTTTTGCTATGTAAGTGTTGCTCTTTCATTTCAGGTCCCTGTAGTTGCAAATGCTCTTGGTGGAATACTTGTTGGTCTTGTGACAACTTATGCTGGTGGTGTGAGGAAGGTAGGTTTGTTAAATTGATGACCATTATTTTTATCTCTCTTGTAATACTATTGCAGAATATATGATAGACAGGCGCAGATAGGATCAGCTGTTATCAGACTTGTACCTTTTTTTGTTTTTAAATTGTACAAGTGGCTTAATATTGGAGACCTGCATACAAAATTGCACACTGTTGTGAGAACCTTGTCTTGCAGTTGGTGATTTGCATCCCATTCTTGTCCACCAGTTAATTGAATGGACTAGGTTGAGTTTTTGAATGATGTTTTACCCTACATTTGGTCTTGTCAAGCAGTTTATTCCCATCTTCCGAGCTCCTGCAAGCTGCAGCATAGCATACTCGTTGTTGTATGAATTTCTCATGTAGTTCCAGCGCTATTGAATATCAGGTTTTGCTGAACACTTATTTTCTTTTAATTTTGCAGGGCTTTGTAATTGTTTCTGCACTTCTTGTCACAGCCTTGCTGCAATTTGTGTTTGATGGAAAACCACCTTCAATGTACTGCCTTGTGGCTCTACCGTTGGTGATTACTAGCATCTCAATATACCAGAAGTACCCTTACAAAATTAAAAAGAAGGAAGCTTAGACCATAACCATCACAATTGGGGAAGATCAGTTTTTGATTTTGCTTGCCTCAATTGACGTCATCGAAGATGATATATTGATATCGTTGTACCTGTAATGGAGAAACCGTAGTTTGTAAATGCTAGAAATGAAAACTAGGGGTATGACATTTTGCTTCCTTGTGTTCATTCACTGATGAACAGGGCATGGATTTGGTGTATGTGCCTCTGACATCGAACATGTATTAATGCAATCAGATCGTGATTCATGAGGGCCTTTCACTTGAGATTTCGATGACTTCTCTGGCTGGATTTAGAAACTAAAGCTGGAAATGTGTAAGTTGGATTTACTTTCGAGTAATTGAAACATTTTTAAAAACTCGAAATCGTGGGTGTGTTGTATGTGTTCAAGTGGCTGACTAGAAACAGTATAGGATTGCTGCCTCGGGTCGTATCCAAAATTTTGTTGATTGAGTATTGAATCCAACATGAATATGAACAATTCAGTTGAATAAGTTGAACTGAATTGAATGAAAATTTTTTAAAAATTAAATGAACAGTTATGAAAAAATAAATTGTAAAATTGATTGAGGGTGACAATGATGAAATAAACAAGTTGTTGACAAAAGGAATCTGATTTGTTATTGTAAAAAATTACCGATTTGATTTTGGATATGTTATCCTCAATTTCATTTCTTTTTCCATTTCAATTGAAAGAAAAAAGAAAAAATAATGGTGTATTAGATTATCGGTACTGAAATTTAAAGTATTCTTCTAGGAATAAATGAAAGATGATTTTCAAGTTAAATTTAGGAGTCATAACAAAATTGTTTCATGTAAGAGTAATGTTCTTATACACCCGTCTAACCATTAGACGAACTTAAATAGGGATTACTTTAAAAAGTTTAAGGATTACTTTTAACAATTTAGGGGTTACTTTTAGTATTATAGATTATTTTAAGAAATTTTAGGATGACTTTGAACAACTAAGGGATTATTTTGAGAGTATTATGGATCACTATAAACAA
>BSSO01001991.1:0-20940 GCA_030267885.1 Mesembryanthemum crystallinum | reverse complement strand
ACTTGCAGGTATATGGATAGACGGTGACTGGTGAGGGGCAATATTGTATTTAAACAAGTCTTCCGTTACTTAAATAAGTATAATTATGTGCCTACTGACATTTGTCCTCACTTAATTCGTAGTGTATTATAACTGTCTATACACTAAGTGTATACGTATAATGGTCCATAAAAACAAACCACTAACAACAAGATGACTCGCTCCATTTTATTGAAATGTTTGAAATCAGAAACATTTCAAATGATAAACATCACCCTCTCATCACCATTCACACTAACATATGATGGAGTAAATTAAACAACGTATTGAAACCAACACAAACACCAAATAAGCGACACAGTACAAGCTTAACATACAAGATCAAAAACCCTACTTTCAGAGTAATTATTACATGATTCGAGACCAATACTCCATCTCTCGCACAAACTTAACATAAACATCAAAAGCCTTGTTGAACAACAACATAAATCTCAAATTCAATTCGCACGTACACAACTTTAATTTCATCCATACATATCATCAATCATCATCCTCCTCTTGCTCTTGCTCCTGCTCTTCCTCCGCCTCCTCGGCCGCCTCATCCTCAAAATGATCCGCCAACTCATGAATCCCATAAGCCAACCCGAGTCCCCCCACCACCCCCGCCGCCGCTCCTATCGCCAACCCCGTCCCCATCCCTCCAAACTTACTCTTCTTCTCCTCCTCCTGCACCACCACTTTCTCGTACCTGCCGCCACCACCTCCGCCTACATCCTGTCCATAGTAACTCCCCCCCTGCCCGTAACTTGGCTGATCATAACCAGTGTCCTGCCTGTAACTCGGCTGATCATAACCAGCCTGCGGTTGCCCATATGCGTACCCAGCTGGTGGTGGCGGTGCGTAGCGATACCGGCAATCACGTACCAGCACTTCTACACTGACCTTCCCCTGGGGCCGGCCTGAGGGGCGCTTGAGCTTCAACTTCCTTATGGCGCGTCCTCCCATTCCAACTTCATCGACGACTTCCATAAGGGGAAGCTTAGCCGAGCCGATGAGCGGCTTGGTATCCTCATCGGCGTTGGCGTGGACAATGTCGATGAACAGGATGGCGTCATCGTCGATTGGACGGTCGAATGGGACTACAAGTGTGTGATCCCATTGTGGACTCGTGTCGCCCTCCTCGTCAACTCGGGATGTTACTTTCCGATGATCCGAGTCGACCCAGAGGACCGCATAGGGCACCAACGGGCCGTTGCGCCAGTTGACGTTCTTCAGATCCTTTGCTGAAGTGACCGTGACCTCGACCTCGAACCTTGACGCCATTGAAGTGGCAAAATGGAAGACTTTTGCTTTTGGAGAAATTAGAGATTATGTATGTCTTAGACTGGTGTATTTATGCTTCTAAAGAGGCCCCGTTCACGTTGGGTGCACGTTCCTGTGTGTTCACACTAATAGCTTCCATTGAATTTGCATTGTTTAGTTGTTTAATGCAATTGAATTGGGGTTTAGTTGAGGGCATGAATCGTCAACAATCTCAACATAGATCATAAACTAATCAATAATTAATTAACCTAGTACAAGCACCTAACCTTTTTAATCATGTGGGTCAAACCTGATCATGCCCCCAAATCTGTCTGATATTACAGTGCTACTACCTTTGAGATGGAATTATGTCCTCCAAAACGTTTCACTCGACAATAAATAATGAGGGGGAAAAAACGCTGAATGGGTAGCGATGAGTGGCTTGATAATGGTGACGGTCAAGCTACAAGTTTTGATATACTCCTAGTAAAGGCATATTCGCTTATACTCTGTCAAATCGCTTATACTCGGTCAAATCCCGCTCAATAATAAAACGAGTTGAATATGATCGAGTACTACGGAGTATTACGAAACTCGTTTAATAGATGTATGTTGAGTATGAGTATAATGATTATCAATTCAACTTGCATTTATAACACCGGGATAACCGCACATAAAATAAGGAAAACTACATGAGACTCACGTTTGTGAATAATCTTCGAGCATTGGGGATGGTCTCCAGATATCACCAAGAGTCTTTTAATGTGATCCAAGTTTAAACTCTCTCCATCCCTTAAAAATTGTCAAGTTTAGGGAAGGTAAAAAAAATAAGGAAACATCATTTATCGTGTTGTCTTCTATGCTTTTAAATTTAATTCAATCACCATTGAGATTTGTTTGCCCAAATTAGAATCTCGACAAGTTTTTGGTACATCCAAAAATAGAATTTTTGACAATCTTTGAGAAATGGAGGGAGTATTTATGGACGTAAAAGTTGAAAATCTCATCCTCAAAGGGTGGGACAACTGGTTAAGGAATTTAAGGCTGCTCCATACCCAAGACGGGATTCGAACACCCGACCTTGGTTAAGGGTGGATGAGTCCCTATCCACTCAACCACACCCCCTTGATTTCTGGAAGGGTAATTTTAAAGGTGGTAACCAAAGTTAATTAACCATGCGTTAGATTTTGTTTTGAAGAGGGCGTAGAACCCCGGCCCCATCGTAAGTTATTGGGTCTCCAGCAACATTTGCTAATCTTTAGCATGTTGCTTTTCTAATTTCCAAATTCAAAATATTGGTGAATACGATGTTAGCAAGGGTGGATACAATGGGGATAAAGCCGTATCCCCTCCAAAAATGTAAAAGATGTGAAACATATGTAGAGGAGGAGAAAGTAAACTCTATCGTGCACAAAAAAATAAAAATGTACCCTACTGTTACATCTTTATATCTGTAATTTGATGTTAGAGGTTGTAATAGTCATCGAGTTTGCATTATGGGCCCCTTAGACCAGCTTTCGTATCCTTGAATCTCGGTGTCGGAAAACTCTAATGGCCCCTGTAACAGTCTAGTCTAAAGGCTTTAAATGACGAAATTAGATATCTAGAATGTCTTAGTGTCAAGATATTTTTATTTTCTTGGTCTAACTACAAGTTCACCATGACCCTTTGGATCAATATTAGTTATGTTCACACTTAGTCGGTCCATAAAAGAAAAAGTTACATAATTACTCGTACAATGAAACTCCACTTATTAGTTTAAATATAATTTCGACCTGAATTCAAACTTAGATTACAAAATAAGATGCCTAACAAGTACTTGTGCATAAATGAAGAAGTGTACTCTTTAAAAAGGGTAAAAAGATACTCCTACTTCTCTCGCAAATACTTGCCTAGACCTGGGTGTAGGCAACACTGCCTGCACCTGAGATAGTTCGTTCATAAATCATATAAGGAAGGTACATAAAAAAATTAGCCAATAATTCATAAATCATGAGCTAATGTTCATACATAATACTATCTGATAGCAAGGTTCATAAGTTAAAATCTAACCCTTTATAAGATTAAACATGTTCCATAACAAATATACTAAAGTACAGAAAAATATATGAGCTAAAAATAATATGCTAGCAATTTTTTCTTTTGTATTTACACATGTTTTTGGTTTCATTTTTGTTATTGTTCTTGTCTCATTCTGTTATTGGTTTTTTTTTCTCTTCTCTTATATTTAATACTCATATATATGATTATTTTTTTATTTTTTTTTTCTCACTTGTTTGTGTTTTAATTTCCATTTTATTATAGGTATTCCTTTTGCTTCATTAATATTTGGTTTTTTTTAGTAATTGTTTTACAACATACTCCCTCTGTCCCTCACTTTCCTTAACATTGCACTATTCACACAAGAATTAAGGATGGTGTATTTGGACTATTTTACCCTTGGTTGATAAACATTAAACTAATGGCTAGTAGGTGTGAGAAACATTAAAATAATGTGAAGAGAGAGAGTTGGAGAGAGAAAGTATAATTTTTTATTGTATGTACGGGATAGTGGGGGGTAAATAAGAGAGAATATGAGGAAAATATAGTTATGTTAAGGTAAGTAGGGGACTTGATTTTGGGAGTTTTGTTAAGGTAAGTGGGAGACGGAGGGAGTATATGCATATGAACATTTATGAACCTTTTGTGCATGACTTATGACCTATTGGATAATATTTTATGGACTTACAGTTAATGTTTTATGAACTATTGGTTTAGGTTCTTATGAACTTGTAATTCATGTCTTATGAACCATTAGCTAATACTTTATGAACCTTATGTTCATGATTTATGAACTATCCCAAGGTGCAAGTATTGTTACCTACACCCAAGTTTAGGCAAGTGGAATATGAGGAGTATTAGGAAAAAGAAAATATATTGGGCCAAGCCCATGTGCTCTATGGGAATAACATCATTTTCAATCTCTCAAGTATCTAACTCTTTTTCTAATGGTACACTGAAACATCAAGTGATCAAACTCAACTTCCCCACCATTTGATTGGACATTTTGAAGTCCAACATTTTTTTTTTTTTTTTTTCCTTCTAATGGTACTGATAGCATCACCCTTCACATTCACATTACAATACATGCATGTCCACATCCAAAACAACTGACCCCATATCAAACTAAACCAAAAACACAAAAGCCGGTGAAAAACAACTCATACAATACAATATCACTATTCATCAATCATCAATCATCCTCTTCCTCCACCTCCTCCTCCTCTTCCTCTGCCTCTTCTTCCTCCTCTGCCTCTTCTTCCTCTTCCGCCGCCTCTTCCTCCTCTTCCGCTGCCTCCTCCTCCTCCTCTTCCGCCGCCTCTTCCTCCTCCTCGGCCTCGGCCTCAGCCTCCCGATCCTCCTCCACCTTCTCAGCCGCCTTATCAGCTAAATGATCCTCCAACTTATGTATCCCATAAGCCATCCCCAATCCCCCCACCACCCCCGCCGCCGCCCCCACCGCCAATCCCGTCCCCATCCCCATCTTCCCAAACCTACTCTTCTTCTTCTCCTCCTCCACCACCACTTGCCCCTCTCCTTGCTGCCCATACTCCCCTGACCCATAGTTTCCGGGCAGCCCCTGACCGGGCTGCCCGTAACCCGGCTGATGATCATAACCCGACCCAACCTGCCCGTACTCCCCTGAACCATAACTCACCGGCTGCCCATAACCCGAACCCGGATGTCCATACTCCCCTGATCCATAACTCACCGCCTTCACATGCTCCCCCGACCCGTAACCCGGATGTCCATACGGGTACCCACCCGGACCCGGCCCATAACCCGGCACCTGCTCCGGCGGCGCATAATTCGGCGGCGGCGCCACATACGGGTCCTGACCCCGATACCTGCTATCCCTCACCGCCACCTCCACCTTCAGCTTCCCCTGAGGCCGGCCTGATGGGCGCTTGAGCTGGAGCTTCCGCTCGGCTCGCTCGCCCTTTCCGACTTCGTCTACGATATCTCTGAGCCGAATCTTAGCCGACCCGACGAGCCGCTTTGTGTCCTCGTCGGCGTTGGCGTGGACCACGTCGATGAAGAGGATCGCGTCGTCGTCGACGATCGGACGGCTGAATGGGATGACAAGTGTCTGATCCCAGTAAGGACACGTGTCGCCTTCTTCGTCGACCCGGGTTGAGAACTTCCGGTGTGAGTCGACCCATGCGACGGCGTACGGCTGCAGTGGGCCGTTGCGCCAGTTGACGTTCTTCAGATCTTTTGCTGACGTCACCGTCACCTCTGCTTCGTACCTTGGCGCCATTAAAGAGTCGCAACAATTCTAGGGACTTCTTGTTTTTCTCTTCAGAGTTTATGTTCTTTTTTTTTTTTTTTTTTTTTCAAATAGTATTATATTGTAGTGTGCACCATTGAAGCAGTGTTTGGGTATTTATATTTCCACTTGAATTGCCTTGTTTAATTTGTGTTTCCTAAGATACCCCTTCTGGTTGTAGTACATTCATTTTGGAGAGGGTATTAGTGTCAATTTGGATGAAACAAATTTAATTTGTGTTCACACTATCATCTAGAAGTCTGACCCACATGTGATAAGTGAATGACAACCAAAAATTTGGTCTGATATGATAAGTGATAAAGTACCAATCAATGTCACATTCCATGTTACCTAAAGTTAGCTATACAACTTAAAACTTTTTTTTTTTTTTTTTTTTTCTCTTAACTATCAAACAAGATTCGAAACAATCATCTAAATTTTAGAAACTATCCATACTAACTTTTACTTAACAACTAGATTTTGATCAAAAGATATAATTTGAAACTTATGATTTGTTTTTTTTTCTCTCAACTACCCAATAAGATTTGAATCAAGAGCTAATTTTGCAAACATAGCCTAAATATTATAGTATTATATTTATATCTTAACAATTGTGTATAAGAAAATCAAATTTAAAAAAATTTATACGTCAAATAGAAGAGTAAGGACATGATATGATGTAGATTTAGGACAAAAGATCCTCACGAATAAACACAGTGCTAATACTCTTCTCAACCTTTTTTGGGGTTGAATAATAAGAAAAAAAATCAACAAATATAAGTAGAATTAACAAAAAATCAACTAAAATAAAAAAAAATAATCGAAATCAATAAAAATCAACATTGAACAAGACATATGAAAATAGAATAAACTAATCAATAATACAAAAACTCGGTAATCCAAATTTCAAAGGGTTAGTGACAACTGACAAATGGCTATTGGGTATTGGGAAAGTTACTAAGCTCAAACCAATACGATGACCCAGTGCTTGTAGCGATCTGAAAATGTTTGATTGATTAGGACCCTCGGATATCAATAACTATTTGAAATTTGACTAGTATTTGAAAATTTTACTATTTCAATCTGCATTAGAAAGCTTATGGCACGTAAACAAAGTATATATTAGTATTAGATCTTTACATTTTTAAGTAGCAAGTTACGCCTTCTCCCTTTTTATTGTTTGATAACAGTAGTTACACCATCTCTATTTAATAACGTTATAAAATTATGTGAAGATATAATATTTTATTTGGAATATAAGAAAATAACGAGGGAAAAAGTATAACAGTAGTCAATTATTATTGGAAAAAGAAAAGGTGTTACTTTCAAGAGAAATGCTAATTACACTCTCACTTTGAGAGTGCAATTTGCACTCTCAACCTTAGGAGATGACACATGGATTTGGCAATAAATTATTCTTCGCTCCGATAACTCTTTGCATTTATCTGGATATTGTGACTCGGATTGGGCGAGTTGTCCCACTAGTCGTCGTTCCTTGACGGGGTATTATGTGTTACTTGGCCATTCTCCAATCTCATGGAAGACCAAGAAACAGCATACAGTGTCACGATCGTTAGCCGAAGCTGAGTATCGTTCTATGGCGAATACGACTAGTGAACTGACGTGGCTCAAAGGCCTCCTCGGGGCCCTAGGCGTTTCTCATGCGGCACCCATGCACCTATTTTGTGATAACAAGGCTGCTCTTTATATTGCCTCAAACCCGGTATTTCACGAGCGGACAAACACATATAGAGATCGATTGTCATTATGTGCGGGATAAGATACAGGAGGGCATAATTTCTACAGCTTTTGTTCGCTCGTCTGAGCAACTAGCGGACATCCTTACCAAGGCACTGGGTTATTGCCAATTCTCCTATCTTCTTCGCAAGTTGGGCATTCGGGACCTCCATGCTCCAACTTGAGGGGGCGTATTCCGTTAGCTGTATATGTTAATATTGTATATATGGTTTATATTGTCTCCTATTATTTAGGTGATAGTTTCCTAATGTTTAGGCGTAAATATTGGCTCTAGAAGTTGTTGCTGTATTAGGACTCTGTCGATGTATATAAACTTGATACACAGTGAAATAAGACTCAAGAATTTCACCTCCCAAATTTTACATCAAGTAATTTCTTTTTTATCCACTTTGTGAGAGAAGAGAGATGCAAGTGTAAATTGCACTCTCAAGTGAAAGTGCACATAGTACTCCTCTACTTTCAATACTTGGTGCTTTGGTGGAGTACCAAGTACCGTCTTTTCTTTTTTAAAATATCATACCTCATGTATAAGGCCGTCTCATAATTTTTGTGAAAATACAATAATGTGAGTGTTAGTGCATTCTCATTAAGAACTATGACTTGTACAAGAACTTGGAAGAAAATTTAGAAGTTTATTTGTTTTTGCATTGTGTGCAAATTAAATTCAAACTCAATTTAGTTAGTGCTACTTTTTGTACAAGATATGTAGATTTCGTGATGTCATTCATTTAGCATCATATTTGGTGTTCAATAGTTCGATCTTTCTAGTACTCAATGATAACAACATACCAAACATAAACTTGAGTGTTGGGAAAGATAATAGAACTTATTAACGAACATGGTCCATCTAAATAGGATGTTTGAAGTCGACATGTTTTGAATGATAGATTAAGATCACCATTCAAAATGAAGCCACCGAAAACAAAACACATAAATAAAGCAAAAACAAAAAAATTGAACAAAACACTAAAATCATGCACGGTCAAAGCTCATAATTCAAACAAAGCAATCACCATTCATCAATCCTCATCTTCATCTTCATCCTCATCCTCATCTTCTTTCTCCTCTTCCTCTTCCTTTTCTTCTTCATCTTTATTCTCTTCTTCTTCTTCTTCTTCTTCTTCTTCTTCTTCTTCTTCTTCTTCATTTCCCTCCTCATCCTCCTCAAGACCCTCCCTCGCCTTTTCAGCCGCCTTATCCACTATATGATCCTCCAACTTGCTTAACCCATAAGCCAACCCAAGTCCTCCCACCGCCCCCGCCGCTACCCCTACCGCCAATCCTGTTCCCATCCCCATCCCTCCAAACTTACTCTTTTTCTTCTCCTTTGCCACTTGTCCCTCTTGTTGGTCGTTCCCCGCATTACCTCCAACTGGCGCCTGACCATAAACAGGTTGCCCGTGGCTATGCTGATCATCGTATGTGTAGTTTGTAGGCTGCCCATAGTTCTGCTGGTTGTAAGATGCAGGTTGCCCGTAGCTTGGTTGATCATATGTTGCAGGTTGCCCGTAGTCCCCCAATCCGGAGCCATATCTCGTTGGCTGGCCGTAAGCAGGTTGCCTGTATGGGTAACCTGCCGGAGGGGCAGTGTAAGCCAGTTGTTCGGGCGCAACATATGCCGGCATAGGGGCGGCATAAGGCGCTTCACACGACGAGTTATTGTCCCTAGTACCATAGGGAGGCGGGGCGCAGTATGGATCGCGGGGGCGATACCCCATGTCGCGCACCGCCACCTGCACCTTCAGCTTCCCTTGAGAGCGGCCAGAAGGACGTTTAAGCTTGAGTTTACGGGTGTTCTGCTCACCCATGCCTACATCGTCAACAAACTCCTTAAGGACAATCTTAGTGGAACCAATTAGCGGTTTGGTGTCCTCAGCAGCGAAAGCATGGACAATGTCGATGCACAGTATGGCATCGTCAATGGGACGACCAAAAGGGATAACAAGTTGGTGGTCCCATTCTGGAGATGTGTCTCCATCGTTGTCAACCCGGCCGGAATATTTCCGGCCGGACTCGACCCAAACCACGACGTAAGGCTTCAGCGGCCCATTACGCCAGTTGACGTTCTTCAGATCCTTGGCCGACTTAACCGTAACCTCAACCTCGTATCTAGGAGCCATCAAAGAGGCAAACTGTGGTACCTTATTTTGTATAGGACTATTTCTTTTCTTTTCTTTCGAGTATGCTCTCTCTTTCGAACTCCGATACCTAGACTAATTGTGCTCTGTACTTATAATTCCACTCGAATGCTTCTTTTTACTAATTATTTCCCTAATCACCCCTTAATTCACATGGGTGTACGTTAGCGTGTGTCACATTACCACCATGTCCCCATTGATTCTGCTCGGGTTGCTGCAACAATTTGGCGTCTTCTTGAGGGCATGATTTTCAACTTTGAATAAATAATTCTCTGTTCACACTATCATTTGGATTATGTTATAATTAACCTAGTACTTAATCCTTTGCCCCACATGTAATATGTAATAATTAACCTAGTACTCACTAGTTATACTCTTAAGAATTAAGCCTTTGAAGAAGGTTCTTTCAACAACTACAAGAAATAACCCAGTAAAAAAAAAGAACAAAAATCAAATCTCCGCCAAAGGGATTGGGACAAGTGGTTGTTAGTGATTGGCCGGGAAGCTACGTAGTTCTAACCAATGACGTGAAAATTTCACTCATGTTCGTATGTTTGAAAATGCTAATCTAATAATCTTCGTTATTTTTTTTTTTTTTAACTCAACTGAAATAATTAATGGAAACTAATAAGATAATAGTATTATTTTTGGTAAAATTAGTTGTAACTTTGCAGATTTAGTTGAAATTAGTAAAAAAATAAAATAAAATTGAAAGTTGATACAGATAGTTAATACTCAATTTGTTGCAACTGTAGTTTGTATAACTGTACAAAATATTTGACAGAGTTGAATAAATTAGCCACAAATTTCAAATTGTAGCTTTAATTGAATAGCTAGCTTTTTTATCCAGCATATAGCATAAATCGAGTTTACTTTTAGGCCTATTTGGAGTGGTTGTCAGTTGCAATTTTGGTTTTGAATATTTTTCAACACTTTATAGAAATTTAATTTAAAATTGAAATTTTTTGTGTTTAAAGTTCCTTATTTTCCAAAACTGACAACTGAGAGTAACCTTCTTGTACAACCGTCTAACCCTTAGACAACATAATTTAAAGGTGACTTTTCATAACTTAGAGGTTATTTTTTAGTGACTCAGGGGCTACTTTATACAACTTGGCCCAATTCAGAAATAACTTTTCGCAATCTAATGGCTACTTTAATTGACTAAGGGGCTACATTTTTACGACTTAGACAATTTTATAAAATTACTATAAGATATAAAAAGTATCCCCTAAGTGGCTAAAAATAGTCCATAAATTACGAAAAGTTACCATTATATTGAGTCGTTTAACGATTAGACTGTTATACGCAAGAATCTGCAGATAAGTGAAAATCAAAAAAGTGAATTCCAAAAAACTAGTTTTGAGTTTTAGAAAAATTAAAAGTTAGCAAATGACAACCATGTCAAACAGGGCCTTAACTTTCAATGTGTAGACCTACATAGAGACAAAGTAGTGCAAGTTGTAGAAGCAGGGGACAAGGTTTGGTAGTACTACTTCCTCCGTCCATCTCAAATGTTGTCAAATTATCCAAAATATTTGTCCATCTCAAATGTTGTCAAATTACCCAAAATATTTGTCCATCTCAAATGTTGTCAAACCAATTTTATCACACATACTTCCCAATAATATCCCTCCACTATAAACCAAATAATATAAAAAATTCAAAAACAAACCCACTTCCCAATTTAAAATTATTTTATTTTCCCTCACCCTTTCTCTATTATCTATCTATCTCTCTCTACCCATTATTTATATTTAATGTTTATATACATGGTGCAACTTTGAAAATAAAACCCCTCATTTTTCCTTTCTTAATTTTTGTGCAAATTTGATTTAATAATATTTGAAATGGACGGAGGGAGTATATGGCTTAAAAAAAAAAAAANAAAAAAAAAAAAAAAAAAAAAAAAGGGTTTGGTAGAAAGTATTGTAGTTGTGTCGTGACAATGGCATCATATCATATCCCACGCGAATTGAGAAGATAGAAGTCATCTTCCGCGATGTGCACACGGCTCCAAATGGGACTTTAGACCTGGTCAGTCGTCACAAGTCACAACTCACAGTCAATTATTTTTCAAGCAAACTCCTTTCTGGAATTTGGGCCTCTCATATTGGGCTACTTCTAGTTTGGGTTGTTCCAATTTTTAATACTCTCTCTGTTTCACTATTATCTGACTATTATTAGGTGATTATTGTAATATTTTATATTCATAAATACTAAAATAACTTTACTTTACGACCAAAAAAAAAAAAAAAACTCTACTTTATCTCCACTATCAATTAATTATGATAAAAAATACACCACTTATTATCTCTCTCAAAAATCCCACTCCTACCTTTTAAATAAAAATAAATAAATTAAAAACACTCAAGTATTCCCCCACCCACTCCGATTATGACCACGTTATAGTGGGACAAAGGGAGTATAACATGCTGAGAAATGCTAATTACACTCTCACTTTGAGAGTGCACTCTCAAGTTTAGAGAGTGACATATGGACTTGATAGTCCTCTTTTGAAATTTGTTTTTTTCTTTACTTTGTGAGATAAGGTGGGTGAGAGTGCAAATTGCACTTGCAAGTGCAAGTGCACATAGCACTCCTCTAACATTCTCTCATTTCATATCATCCATCTTGTTTGCCTGGGTCTAGATTGATAGTACTCCATAAAAGAATTCAACTTTTAATACTCCCTCCATCTTATAAAAACATTTATATTTTTATTTGGACGTTCTCCTAGGTAATATTTAGACTCTAAATAATTGTAAGGAAAAATTGCCGGAAACCCCCTATTATATAGCACTTTTTGCCAAAAATCCCCTATTATAATTTTTTGGGTGAGAAACTCCCTTATATGATACCTCCACCCTATTTGAGCCCCCAAACCACCCTTACCCTCCTATTTCCGGCCAAATTTTTCCTAAAATAACAGAATTACCCTCCGGCCTATTCTTCATCTTCTTCATTAAGCTTGCAATTCTTTAACTTTCCCCTTAATCTTTCATTATCGACCATCAAATTGCCTTTGTCAATCTTCAACCCCTTCAATTGTAGAAGATGAAAAATAGGGCGGAGGGTAATTATGTAATTTTAGGACAAATTTGGCCGGAAATAGAAGGATATGGGTGGTTTGGGGGCTCAAATAGAGCGGAATTATTATATAAGGGGGTTCCTCACTCAAAAATTTATAATCGGGGGTTTTTGGCAAAAAGTGCTATATAATAGAGGATTTTCGGCAAATTTTCCTAATTGTAATAGTGATCCTAGAGCTGATGCCTAATGGTTCTATTTACTGGCCCCAATTCACATAAAGAAACAACTTTTATGGGTATGTTTACTTTATACTTTTCACAGTTTTATTATTGGTCAGAGTGGGGAGATTTTCATGATACTGAGTGAGTAGAAGAGTAAGTTACATGATTTGGGTTAACCACTTTTATAGATTGAGTTGAAATTCTATCAATCTTAGTTGAACTTCTACTGAAATATGAGAAGTTGTTTATTTCAAGGGACTTTTATTGTACTACTATATGAATTGCACATAGTCAATTTGCATTAAATTTCAATGAAGTGTACCTTGTGAATCAAATTATATTTCCTTATGTTGTACTCCAACTTATATAAAATGTTGCTTACTTTTTTTGGTGCAAAAAGTTAGGGGCTTTTATTGCATATGAATTGAACAATTATTCAATTTGCATTAATTTTCAAATAAGTGTTTGTGAACCAAATTATATTTCCATAACTTGTATGAGAAGTTGAATTTCCATGTACTCAATTTATTTCACTTTGTTCGTCTACCTTTTTCTTTTTTTAATTTCTTTTCTTCTTCTTTTTTCGCTTTTTTTTTTTTTTCGGGGTGGGGAAATTTTTTAAATTGATTGAACTAATTTGTTATTATCTCATCTGAAGTATATCTCTTTCATACTACCCTTTATTTATTGGAAAGTGTGCTTCATAATTAGATTTAGAAAAAATCATTTTGGTGTCTTTGTAGTGACCACTATTTTTCAAAAATTTTTTTTTTTGTATGTTTGTTCCGTGACAAAATAGTGAACTAGATGTTATAAAAACTTTTGTTTTAATTGTCTGCTAGGATTTTAAATGAGGTAGATCTCAAATCTAGTCCACAAAGAATAAAGAATGTCTTTGGACTTATAGGAAAAACGATATGAGCCATGATCTTACACCCCTTTCAATGCGTAAACGGATACACCACTCCACTCCAGCGACTCTAACTAGACTTGGAATGTTATGAAATTTCTAATTCACTCCAATTGATTGAAAATATCAGTTTTCATAATTGGTTATGAGAAACATAAAGGGCATTCAATTATGGCCTACATCATAAAAATGAAAATGAAAAGACAAAGAATAAGAGTATTTTCAAGGGAAGTAGATAAAACAATACAGTTGATTTAAATCAAAGTCCATAATACGTGCAACTTTTTTTTTAAAGAACATTTAGTTAACATCAATCTCTACATAAAAAGAAAAGAAGAGAAAACTAGGTATAATCCTATGTTTATTGAACTCCATTACACCAAATCAAGGGGTGGAAAAATAACAAAGTACCAAAGTTGAGAGTTGAGTTCAATTACTACCATCCATCATCATCACCATAATCTCCGTCATCAAGATCATCTTCCACCTTCTCAGCCGCTTGATCCGCTACATGATCCTCAAACTTATCAATCCCTTCAGCTAATGCGAGTCCACCCAATGCCCCTGCAACCGCACCCACAGCCAATCCCGTCCCCATACCCATCCCCCCAAATTTACTCTTCTTCTCTTCCACCGGTTGCCCGTACCCTCCTGACCCGTACCCGGCTGGCTGCCCATACCCGGATCCGTATCCGCCTGGCTGCCCGTATCCGGATCCGGACCCGTAACCTGCTGGCTGCCCATATTCCCCTGACCCATAAGCCGGAGCGGGTTGCCCGTAAGGTGGTGGCGCCGCACCGTACGACGGAGGCGCGTAGGATGCACCGTACGACGGCGGCGCGTACGGTGCACCACCGGTGTCTCTGGTACCGTACGGCGGCGCGTAGGGGTCAGGGGAGCGGTAGCGTGTGTCTTTCACCGCGACTTGGACTTCCAATTTCCCATGTGGGCGGCCGGAGGGGCGCTTGAGGGGGAGGCGGCGGGTGGCGCGGCCGCCAATTCCGGCGTCGTCGACGACGTCTCGGAGATGGAGCTTGGCTGCGCCGATGAGGGGCTTGACGTCATCGGCGGGGTAGGCGTGGACGATGTCGATACGGAGGGTGGAGTCCTCGATCGGACGGTCGAAAGGGACGACGATCGTCTGGTTCCAGTTCGGACACGTGTCGCCCTCATCGTCGACCCGGGTGGTTACCTTGCGGCCATCCGGGTCGACCCATGCGACGGCGTAGGGCTTGATGGGGCCGTGGCGCCAGTTGATGTTCTTGAGATCAGTTGCTGATGTTAGGGTGAGTTCAACTTCATATCTTGATGCCATTGATGGGAATTTTGAGAGGTTTGAGTTTTGTAAGTGGAGAATTTATTTATGTGATATTTTTGGTAGACGTTTATGGTAGGTACTCTACTTTGAAATGGTGGAACCTTGTATAGTGTATTTATAGTTCCTATTGGAAGAATAAATACTACCACCAGGAAACTGGAGAGAGAAACAGCGCAGCGCAGCGCAATTGGAATTTGTTCGTTACTTCACGCGGCTGCATGTTGCCAATGTTGGTGTGTTGTTGTTGCAATTTACCACTGTATCCCCGTACCCCGTTGATTTGCCGTGTTTGCTACTGTAATCAAGTTCGTGTTTATTGAGGACAATATCGTCAACTTAAGTTATCACTGAATTTGAAAATACTCCTACTTATATGTTATTTTCTCAAAAAGAAAAAAAAAAAAAAGAAAGAGAAGTTAATTAAAATTCCAGGTATATCCTTGAACTTAGAAAAGAATGCTGAAGTTGGACTAGTTTTAATAATTGTGATTACTTTAATTTAGTAGTAGTATTGTTCTATATATAATACGATTATTATTATGTTTAGTGACATCTGGTGATTAGCTCATCTCATATGGAGTATATACCTTCAACAATTGAGCAAGAAACTGCATGATGCACACGACGAGGATGTGCAAATATAGCCAGCCATCTTTGTATGACATACATTTCTAAACTAGAATATTATCATGACTTGGTGAGTTGTTAACCAGTTTAAATAATATGGTTGATTTCCACTTCTTGTGATAATTCGTAGTCAAATGTAATTTTATTTTTGTTGATTAATTCATAAACAATGTGTTTAACTAGTGTTCTAAGAGTCTTAATGTAGTTTCTTGGTGACTAGTGTAGTTAAAAATATTTAGCTACTTGATTTAATTTAATATTTTTTTTTTTTTTTGGATAAAATCAACAGATAACTAAGGCTCTGTTCTCTTTATGTGATTTTATTTGATATTTATTGTTGATGGTTGATTGTTGATTTTTGTTGATTCTATTTATCCTATTGAGAGAGATTTTGCTAATTTATGTTTATTGTTACTGATTTTTGTTGATTTTATTGATTTTTGTTGATTTTTGTTGTTTTTTGTAAATCAACAAAATAAGTTAAGCATAGCAAAGCCTACGTAATACATTATTAGAATAATAGATTCATCGGCAGGTATAGTAACACTAGAAATTTTTTAATAGTAAAAATCATAGATATATAAGTGTGTATACTTTGAAAACTGAAATTCTACCAACTATTCCGATCACTAATATTCATTAATTATTGAAAACGATTACTACAACCGCTAGCCATAAAAAGAATTTGACAAATATACACCAAATTGAATTACAATACTTTGTGGCATGTCACATACAATTCAAGTCTTATTTCAAGAATAAGAAATTTAAATCAATACTGTATTAGAACTTTAGTAGGAATCATACATTATACATTTTCAATATTGTACTAATAAATGAGATTAGTTGTGTTGAACTTGTGCTATAACTACAAGCCTACAATTCGATAGAGATTCCGTAAATGTCTGTTCAAATTAGAACACGTAATAGTCAAGTCAAGTTTAAAATCTGCAAATTTACAATCTTTTATTTCAAAGTTAATTGCTAAAATCCCATCGTCACATTTTCAACATCTTTCCAAGATGGTAGTATTGGAATATAGCATAAACCAGAAAAACAGAATAAAAGAAAAATCAAGGTAATGTCATGTGGTTTTTTTATTTTTTATTTTTGGTTATCAGGTTGTGGACCATTGGAACTTTGCAAGAAAAGAAAAGAGTGCTGCAAGTTGTAAAAGGAAGCGATAAGGTTTTTGGGTAAAAGTGCGGCATCATATCATATTGGAGTATCATAATATGACACGCGATTCTAGAGAAATAGATTTTCCATTTTCCACCAACGCGGACAACACACGGCTCCAAATTGGACTTCTGATATGTTTGGACTTGGAGTTGATAAATGCCAAAAGTGTATTCAAAATTTCAAGCAGCCCATTTTTGAAACTTGGGCCTCCGGCTTCGATTCTTTAATGTTGGGCTACCCACGTTTTTTTTTATTATCATGTCATTTTAGAAATTTCGCCAAGGATTTACTCATGATTGAACTAATGCTGTATTTGGATATCTGGATTTCATTGAAATTCAAGATTTGACCCAAATTTAATATTTGGTAAATACTCCCTCCCTCCGTCCCTCACTTACCTTAATAAACCATGCAAAATCAAGTCCCCTATTTACCTTAACAAACCAATATTTTTCTCATATCCTTTCTTATTCACCCTTCCACTATCTCTTCAATCCAATTTAAAATTATACTTTCTCTCTCCACTCACTCTCTCTCTTCAAATTTTTTTCCTCTCTCACACCCCACTACATATTATTTTAATGTATCTCAATAAGGGCAAAAGAGGCAAAATTTACAATCCTTAAATCTCTCATGAATAGTGGTTTGTCACGGAAAGTTGGGGACGGAGGGAGTATTAGAATTTGGGTTTTGGATTTGTGTCCAAATTTTTAGGAATTTTAAAAAGCTTAAACTATGAGGAATTAGACACCAATCCAAGACCTGTCATTTGAAATTCTAGGCTGGCCCATCATGGGAGGATCTATAGTGCATTATGGGTATGCACTCGTGATGTTTGTGGTTTATACGGTACATTCTACTACCAAATAGAAAAATAGTTCAAGCCCATTTTCTGTGCACGCAGGCCCAATTAATCCAACTTAATATTTCTCTCGTCTCTCACTTAGTAGTAAATACCATATTTTCCTCTTTCAAGTATCGAATCTCATACATGAGGTACTTTATAAGAGAATAATTATGAAACCATTTTATAGGAGAATAATTATGGCTCACTTTAAGTTTCCCCTAATATTGAAGGGGTTACATGAGTGTTCCATCATCTCACAGTTTGCTAATGTAATGGCATGGTGTGGAGATGGTATTGTGTGGTTTTTCCATCCCATCAAAGTTGATGTAATGGCCCATTGAGCTGAAATTAAACACGATGAAAAAGTGTCTCATCATCTGAATTTGGTAGGGAGTAGTATTTGCATCTCTCCGCTTAAATTTCTCATTGTTTTCCCTTTCAACTCCTAGTTTTCAGTAGACACCCATGTCTAAAAAAAAAAAAAAAAACAATAAATAAATAAATTAAATAAATTATTGAGTTGATAAGCCTTTAATTTGGCAATTTAGCTGTTTTTGTTACAAAAACAATCACCATTAACCGCCAATGACGAGTTCCCCCCCCCCTTCCCCCCGAAAGGACGAGAGTAAGACCCTATTGCATATGAATAAGACAAGAGATCGTGACACGTAGAATGTCAAACAATTGGACATCTATTCGCTCCTCACCAATCATTCCGATGTAATCTAACTAATTGGTAGATTATTTGAGTATGTCAATTCCTAACTTTGTATACATCCCCATGCCAACATGATTTCATCATCACATATCATACACCTAAACATTAATCTATCGAGTATCATCATTATTATTACTATTAACCATTGTCAAGTGATCATTGAAGATTAAGCTAATCAACTGCTAATTAAAAAAATTACTTGGCAATTGTATTAATTTTTTGCTTCTAAGTTTCAAATATGTAGAGATGGCCTTCACTTGTAGTATAATCAAGGCCACAAAGATGAGGTCACTAATCAATGCCTTTAGCCTTGATGTTAGCTTGCAAGCAAAGCCCTTTAATTTAGTGCTGCAATTTGTATGCTTGATTGGCATACAATGGCTTATATATATAAGTGCCCTCTTTCCATTTTCTCTCTTTTTTTCTTGATGCCTCACAATTTACAAGTTTGTGCAAAATTTATAAACTTGTTGAACTCAGGAAGCTACTTTAATTCTCTCCCCATCTATCCCAAAGGTTTGTCCATTACCTTCAAATTACACTGATTTTTTGTAGTCTTTTTTCTTGTTTTAGGGGTATAAATTTAATTTAACCCTTTTTTTAATGGTATATTAATTGGAGATTATACAACTGTGATTAGTTATCGTAGTAGGGGACCTAGCTAGATGTGATTAATTCATAGCCATCGCGATATATATGTTTTTTTCACTATAATTGTATTTTGGGTGCATGGGTATGATAATTAAGCAGCTTTTACAAAAGTCTCAATCAGATTTGTACATTAATATGCACCTCACTTTTATTAAAAGCTCATAGAATTAATTTTTCAAAAAAAAAAGAAAAAGAAAACTCATAGAAAGTATAATGTTTATGTAGGGACCAATGGTAGTTTAGTTACTACAGTATATATGCATATATTTTTCTGTAAGACTTAATAAATTACCCTATTTCCACTAAAAAAGTGTGAAGCTAACGCAATCTTCCTTCTTGCCATTGCAGTGATTAATCAAGGTGTCGAACTAAGGAATAAGATGAGGAAAATGATTTATCGTACCAAACGATTCTTCTCATGTTGTGGTAATCTTTCTTTCCCCTTTCTTTATTCTTTTTATCATTTTAATTGTCTTACACAAGTACGTGAGTACTCCCTCCGTTCTCAATGTGAGTTGCAGAATCTCAAACGGAGGGAGTAGTATTTATTTTGTTAATAGATTAATAATTTTCTTCCAATCAAAATTTTTCCATACAATGAATCAAGTGTAAGTCACCCTATAGAAAATGTGAATCAATTTAAATCACTTATTCAAAGTGTAAGAGTCTCTTCTTAAAAATCTGTCTATAAAAATTTGTATAAAATTTATTATTTATAGTCTTTTTGCCATCATATTCGTACCTCATGTTTGGTTTTAGGTCATTGTGATAGAGATAGGAGAGGTAGATAGGAGTAACTTACAAGTCTATGCCTATATGGTAATAGGAGATTAAATTCCCAACTACCACTACGTGCCAAAATGTCATTTTCTTATTTTCATGTGTACCTTTTGAGGATTTAGTTTTCTAATGGGTTTGGCTCAGATATATTTACCATGATCCATTAGATGTAACGTGATTTGATTGTTTAACAAGGAGTAACAAATATGAAATGTCAATAATTATGGATTGCAGAAATATGAAAAGATGTCCAAAGAAACATTACATATATAAGCAAAAACTAGAAAAAAAAAAAAAAAAACTAATCAAAACAACTAAAAGGAACACAAATAATCTCTTCCGAAAGACCATCGAATTGACTTCTCAACAACTCATCTCCGCTTCGCTTTGAGAATAATTAATTTGATGTAAGCAACTCCATTATTTGCACTTCTTGCACTTCTTCTCAATTGACTTAATGTTCAGATACGTTACTATGATTTCTAACCACTAGACCTAAACCTTTTCCTAATTCCCAACTTTCCTAAGCGTCCTTATGATCACTACTTACCAATTTTTCGTCACAGACTCACTGCTATTCATAGAATCGTCGCCTCCACATACTAAGTAGTTCAATACCCCATTGTTGTTACATGTTCAAATGTCGCCTTTGTTCTAATACAACGAACAAACCAAAATGTTGAGCTTCCATTCATCTGGCATACATCTTGTCGAATTTGAGCATATTATAACCACCATGTCAACCAAGTTAATAAGCCTTCTTCACCCTGTAGGCATTTCACTTGAATGCATTTCACCAACTAATACTGGAGATTATTGATTGAAGCTAGGTACAACTGTTAACGTGAGATGCAGGGTCATTGTAAATGGTCCCAAAATATCCAACCAAAAAAAGTAAGACATTTTAAGAATCATCTATCCAATAATGCCAATGACCAGCTAACTGAGGAAAATCTCCTGCAATATGGCCAACATCCACTTAGGGCCTGTTCTTTTCAACTTATCTTGATAAGTTTCAGTTCAGTTCAGTAGCAATAAGTTCAGTTCAGTTCAGTTCAGTTCAGTTCAGTCGCAATAAGTTCAGTTCAGTTCAGTTCAGTTCAGTCACGATAAGTTAAGTTAAGTTAAGTCAAGTTAAGTTAAGTTAATGTTAATAATTATTATTAT
>BSSO01001990.1:0-20940 GCA_030267885.1 Mesembryanthemum crystallinum | reverse complement strand
TATATATTTTTAGAGATATTGAAGGTCAAAGTTCGACCTCGAAAAGCGAAAACGACAAATATAAAAAAACAGAGGGAGTAATAAATTTAGGATGATAAACAAACTCCAATGAGTGAAAACAAACGTATTAAAACATAACTTCGAATGTGTCAAAACCTTGAGAATACAACAAAAAAAGAAATAAAAACAATGATCACTGATGAAGAAAGGTTAAAAATCGATCATTCACGGTCTGAGGATGAACTTTATATAAAGTGGATGTTAGGGTTTGAAAGAGTGCAGATGAATAAAATTAGACACTTATTTATAAAAAAAAAATTTATATAAAGTGGATGTTAGGGTTTGAAAGAGTGCAGATGAATAAAGTTAGACACTTGATTATAAAAATGCGGTGAGCGTGGATCGAACACGCGACCTTCAGATCTTCAGTCTGACGCTCTCCCAACTGAGCTATCCCCGCTAATAATTATATAATTGTCTAATTCAGAAAGTGATACTACATTCAACCTTTCAAACTTGATAAAACTTTGGCCACTAGCTTGCAACGGTAGACTATAGACCTGTCAAACGGGTCGGGCGAGTCGGGTCCGGGTTCGGTCATTTTGGGTTCGGGTCGTTTTCGGGTCAGGTTGTTTTCGGGTTCGGGTCGAGAAATGCTCAACCCTGACGCAGAGATGTCGGGTTCCGGGTCGACCCACCAGGTCATGAACGCCATTTAAGATAATTTTTCTCCGTCAATTTTTGATCAATAATCTTGCGAAAATTAAGTATTATGGATGGTTTTACCTTATTTAAACTATTGCGGATTCAATACAATGTTTCTCATTATGTTAATATGTATATAAAAGTATTAACGATATGTTAAGATAATTAGCGCTAAATCGATGTCAAAAGCGAATATAAGTTACTTGCAACCACTATGTTGAGGATAATGATGCTATAACCTTTGTCAAACACTAATAAAAAAATCTAACACAATTATAAATTATGGATTTTAGAGCAGTTTACTCCATATTTCTATCATGTTATGAGTAGCAATTTAAATTTCCGGGTCAAACGGCTCGACCCATGAACGGGTCGGGTTTGACCCTAAAATTTTCGGGTCAATCGGGTTCGGGTGAAATCGGGTTTTCGGGTCGTGAAATCAGTGTCAGAACCCTAAAACTCGGGTCGGGTTTCCGGGTCGGGCCGAATTTTGACAGGTCTAGTAGACTATGTATGGATAATCTATGTGCAAAAACATAGTAAGAATTTTTTGTAGGGAACCCCTTATAAAGTGGACTCTTTGGAAAAAAAACTCCATTATAAAATATTTTGTGGAACCCCCTTATAAAAACAAAAGGTCATGATAAACATCCCTTAAGTCATTTTTCGACCAATTTAAATGAGATTTTGACCGATTCATCCTTAACCTTTAATCGTATTTGCTTAAAATATAAAATATGTACTTAAAGGATGAGGGTAGATCGATCAAAACTTCGTTTAAATTGGCCGAAAATTGACTTAATGTGTGTCCGTCATGGCATTTTGTTCTTCTAAGGGGTTTCCCCACAAATTTTATTTTATAAGGAGATTTTTTCCAAAACGTATATTTTATAAGGGGGTTCCCCACAAAAATCCTATATGTTTACATATTATTGAATAATATTAGTAAACTTTTTCAAACAATAAAGTAATTTTAAAAAGATTTTATATGGATAACCCTCTTATAAAATGGACTTTTAAGATAAAAAAAACAAAAAAAAAAAACAGAAAAAAAACCTACAAATTTTTATTTTTTTTGGGAACCCCTTAAAAAAACAATAAGCTAGGAGGAACGCATCTTAGATAATTTTCCGGCACATATTTGATTAAACCATACAATATGTGCTTAAATGATGAGGGCAAATTGGTCAAAACATCATTTAAATTGGACGAAAAAGACTTAAAGTTTGTTAATCATGAGTCGTGACCATTTTACTTTTATAAGGGAGTTCCACAAAAAAAAATTAAAAAAAAAATTATAAGGGGTTTTTTCTAAAAGTCCATTTTGTATGGGGGTTCCCCACAAAAAAAAAAAAAAAAAAAAAATCCTTTTAAATATTGAAAGTTAATACTTTTCTGGCTAATATAATGGTTCAAGTTACTTACACATATCTATTCATGAAATACTCAAGGTCATGGGTTAGGAGGTGCCTATTAGCCACGCTCTACGAGGAAGGAAGTTTCTCCTTGCCAAAAATAAAAATGTTCATTTACAATAATCATGTCTTTTTTTTAGGAAAGTTGGTTGTAAAAATCCGACCTTTTACCGAGTTGCAGATAATAATCCAACCTTTCATATTGGCACCAAATAATCCCACCTTTTAGTTTAGTTGCACGAACGGTCCCAACTGGACGCTGTTAGATTTTCCGTTATAAACTGATGACGCGTTGTTGATCTTTGCGTTTTTTTCATTTTTGATTTATTGCGAATTGACCCATCCTATTTTCTTCGTTTTTTGTAATTTATAAACCTAATTTTTTTTTATATGTTGTTGATTTGTTGCAAATTGACTCAGCCTATCATTGGAATGTTTTTTTTTGGTTGCCTCAATTAGTTTTCTTTGCAAATAGAAAATTCAATAAAAACAGGTCGGGTAAATTCACAATAAATCAAAAATGAAATAAAATGCAAAGGTGAATGAAACGTCATCAGTTTATAATGGAAAAGCTAACGGCGTCCAGTTGGGACCGTTTCGTGCAACTAACCTAAAAGGTGGGATTATTTGGTGCCAACATAAAAGGTCGAATTATTATCTTCAACCCGATAAAAGGTCGGATTATTACAGACCAATTTTCCCTTTAAACAAGTTGTGGAGATACACACTTATTTTATAGCAAAACTTCTTAAAATTCTTTTACATTGGGCCTCATGCTATAATTTATTATTCGTAAATAGTATTATTACACACACACACATATACACACAGTTTTTTCAACTCTCAGCTACCAAACAGTTACTGAAACTATAACTACATTTATATTGACTAACAGCTCTGGAGGGTACTGAACTTTCACATTTTAGTGATTGAGGATACTGAACTTTTTTTTTTTTTTTTGGAGGAGGATTGAAGGTACTCACCCCACTTTATAGTAGGAAGAAGTTGACGTGGCAGCCTGAGCTTCTTTTTTTAATTAAAAAAAATGCTTTAAAAAATGGGTTTGTGGGCTGGAAATTAGTTTCGAATGAAAATCCCAATTTATCCCTCGTTTTAGTTACAGAAAGACTATGTATCCCTTCCATGACTGATGAACTTCTTACACCTATTATTAACCCCCCAAACAAGGTTATTTTTTTCCCTCCAAGTAAAATCTTTCCTTAGCCAAGTGGAGAAACTAGAAGGTTCTTGGAGCAAGAGAGACCAAAGGGAAATTGTGATTGAAGAAGAAAGGTTGAAGCTTCGATTTTTAGACTGAATCTGTGTTTTAAAGGTAAGTTTACTTGTTTTTAATGGTAGTTTTGTATTTTTTTTTTTTTTTTGAATTGTTACACAAGTTTATGTTGAGTTCATGTGTTAGGATTTAGTGATTTTGATGAAAAGAAGTATTTTTTTAGTCGAAATTCTTTGTTTATTACTTGATAATGGTGATTTTGTGTTGTTTTTTGTAGTTTATTTACAATTTTGAAGTTCACACAAACATTGATTATGATTTTAGGCGTTAGAAATTGCTGGGGTTTATGGGGTTATGAGTATTTGAACTGGGTTTAACTTGATTTTTTTTTTCTTCTTTTACAATAGTCATGGACCCAACAAGTGTGAGAGATTTGGAGGAGTCCATGGAGGGCCATGTGTTGCCTAAGTTGACAACCCCAGGGCTTTGGGTTCTTTGTCAGGTTAGCCTCGCTTGGCAGTCCATGGTGTGGAAGGCTGGCCCATTTTGTAAACTGGCCCAGCTAGAAGATCAGGGTAATGGGTTGTGGGATATTCTTGCTTATGAGGCAGAATAGAAGAAGCTAACAGCTTTGATGAAGCAATCTTGGTATTTTAGGCGTATGTATTAGGCTTGGGTTGAGGGGTTTTTATTTTGTGAAATGTAATTTTTGGGTCTTGTCAAAGGAAATAGGATTTGTGACAATGAAATGTTGGATTTTGCTAATCTTTGTTACTATTTTGACAAGATTAAATCAGACAAATGATTGGATGTAAATTGTATGTAGTTCTAATTCCTATTTAACTTGTAACTCCACTTTTAGTAGTACTGAAGAACTTATTGTAAACAGTTTATGATGTTGAAATGGAAGTTGAATGCAAAGTTTTATTTAAATTGAGAATTTCAATTTTTGTTTTTGTTATGTTTAAATTGAAGTTTAATTTTTATTTGTTCTTCAACAGATTCAATTGCTGATGAGATGGTTGAATTAGTTGTACATCATGGTAGAAGTTGGATTTTCAATCCAAATTTGTCCTATTTTGGGGGAAGGGTTGAGGTGTTTGTTTTAAGTGATAAATAAATTAGTGCCTCTAACGTTCATAATAAGATATTTGGCGTAAGATACATAAATATATCTAAAGTCCAATTCTTAGTACAAGGGCAATCATTTGATCACTTGAGGGTTTTGTGTGATCACAATGAAGCTGAATTTTTGGATTGTCTAAATGCTAGATATGACATGCATATATATCTTGAACATGAGTGCGATTTGGAGGATTTAAATAGTAACAAACCTTTGGTGGAGGTTTTAACACATGGGATAGATTTCAAGGAGGATTTGGGTGATGTGTTCACTGATTTTGGGGGGTTAGGTGATGATGAGGAACAATTCTCTGAGAATGATAATGATGAGGAGGTGTTAGAGGGGAGGGCAATTATTAGATCAACACAAATTAAAGACTTGTTGTATGATAAAGAGGTGGGAGAACAGTTGAATGGGGAAGGTATTCCTTTGATTGGGATTAATAAGTAAGGAAGGGTTATGGAAGATGGTTATGATTCTTCATATGCTTCAAGTGAAAGCATGAACAGTCCATGTGACTCTGATGATGATCAAAAGGGGAGGGCTACACTGCACCATTCAGGGGAGAGGCATATAGGACTGGTAAGGGTTGTGAAACTGAATTTGTTTTGGGGCAAGAATTTGAGAACCCTGCACAGTTCAAGCAAGCTTTATACAATTACAATATTCACAGGGAGGGATATAAATTACACAAGAAATGACCCAAAGAGGGTTGGTGCAAAGGGCAAAAAAGAGGGCTGCCCATGGAAGATTTGGGCCTCTTGGTTAGGTAAATCTTCTTCATTTCAAGTGAAGACTTTACATAACATCCACACATGTAGTAGACACCAAAAGGTGAGTAGAATAACTTCCATGTTGGATTGCTGAATATTATTTGTCTAGGTTTAGCTGCAACCCCTATTGGAGGATGGTAGAAATAAAAGAAACAATTTGGACTGAGTTGGGGTTGAATGTCACTTTGTACAAGTGTTGTAGGGCAAGGAGAAAGGCACCAAATCTGGTTATTGGGGATTACACTGCTCAGTATAGAATCCTCCATAGGTATGCTGCTGAAATGTTGAAAGCAAACCCACAAACCACAATTAAGCTCCATTTAGACAACAAGGTATTTAAAAGGATATATATTTGGTTTAATGCACTGAAACAAGGCTTTTTAAAAGGGTGTATGAGGTTCATTGGCTTTAATGGTTGCTTATTTAAAGGTCTTTTTGGTGGATAACTTCTAGTGGCTATTGGGAGGGATGAGAACAATCAAATGGTCCCAATTGCTTGGGCAGTGGTTGAGGTAGAGAGCACACAGACTTGGAGGTGGTTTATGGAGTTGTTGGCTAATGATTTGAATGTGGTAGATGGTTCTGGGTACACCATAATGTCTGACCAGTAGAAGGGGTTGTTTAATGCCATATCACATGTTTTTCCTTATGCTGAACAGAGGGTGTGTGCTAGGCATGTTTACTCAAATTTTAGGGGAGTTTATGGGGGTGGACAACGGTTTAGGAGGTGCTTTTGCAGGCTTGCTAAATCAACTACTCAAGGGCAATTTGAAAAAGAGGTTGAGACTTTTAAAATTGTTAGTCATGAAGCTTGTCAAAATGTGCTTGATAGAAATCCACAAAAATGGTGTAGAGCTTTCTTAAGTGAGATGAGTTGTTGTGATAGTGTGGACAATAACATGTGCGAGGCTTTCAATGCATATATATTGCCTAATAGGCACAAGCCTATCATCACCATGTTAGAAGGGATTAGAGAGAGTTTAATGGTTAGACACTCAAACAAGAGAAATGTATTGAACAAAATACAATTCCAAATCTGTCCAAGGCCAATGAAGAAACTTGAGAAAGCTAAACAGAAGTTAGGGGTTAGATGGCTTTAAGGAGTGGTTCTTACACATTTGGTGTGAGGAATGGTGCTAGCCAGGAGAGGGTGGTTGTCAATCTATTGGACAAAACATGTAGTTGTAGGGGATGCCAGCTATATTAGATTCCTTGTAATCATGGTGTAGCTGCAATTTAGATGATTGGGGACCAACCTGAACTGTATATGGAGCCTTGGTACAGTGAATAAGAGATGTATTTGAAGGCTTATGTATGGTCAATTGAGCCACTTAATGGTCCTAATGAGTGGCCTAAATGCAATCAAGAGCCATCTGAACCACCTCCTATCAAGAGAACAGCAGCTCATAGACCAAAGAAGAAAATAAGAAAGGAGAAAGGGGAAATGAGCAACAAAGTGAAGAGGAGTGAGGCTGTAATGAAATGTACAAAGTGTGGAGGGGATGGTTATAATAGAAAGACTTGTAAGAAGACTACTATTGCCACAACAGAGGGGACTTCACGGAACCATGCTACTACCAGTGCATAGGGGAGTTCAAGGGAGCATGCTATTGCCAGTGCACATGACCAACAATAGCATACGCAACAAAAGAAAAAGAGCAATACCAAACACCCTTCAAGACAGTCCCCAATCCTAACTGAGATTGACCTCAACACCACAACTCAATCTACACCTGCCACTGCTAGATCAGAGGGGATTTTCAAGGCGACAGTTTGGGGTTTCTACAGATCATGGAGGCCCTTAAAATATTCAGGTGAGCTTTTAAAATCATATTTTGATTATTTACTTATGTGGTGTTTAATTGTAATTGATTTAACATTGATTTAATTTTTTCCAAATGCAAGGCAATTACAAATGCAATGCTCCACTCCTACCACCTCCAAAAACAAATCCTAGAAGCACACTAAGGCCATCTTTAATTGATTTCATGGGAATGACAGTCATCACTACCCAGTCACTTCAGGTATAAAACTGTTCAAATTAATTGAGCTGCTGGTTTGTTCTTTTTTTTATTTAAACTAATTTCTATCTTGTTTCAGGATCAACAAGCTGCTGTGCACCTTAAACAACATGACAGCCAGCCAGGAACACAGGGGTGTTGTTGGGGTTTGACTAGATTCATTAGGATGTTTAAGGTTATTTTGCTACACTCTTGTCATGCTGTGATGTTCACCTGTGATCTAGTGAACACTTGATTATCATTTTGTTGCTTTGCAAAGCCATTTTGGGGAGTTATAGGTTTATTGAAATTTTGAATGCTAGATTATGGTTTTTCGGGAGTTAATGCTTTTTGGACTTGTTTGGTTCTTCAAACACTCATTGAGAACGAATTTCTGATTTTGCAATTGAGTATGTCATGAAATAGACAACAGTTCTCTTCTTATTTAATTGATATGCATTCACTACACATTACATTTCATTGCTTACAACACACACACATAAGCAAAATCATACATATGACTATGATTTTCATGATAGAAACCATAAGCTTTGCATTCTTCAATTCCTTCTTCATCTCTTCAGCATACTTGACAGCTTCACCACATTTGTCGGCTCTTTTAAGTACTCCAACATAAACCCTTGATGCTTCAGCACACAATGGTGGATCAATCCACTCAAAATAATCACATCCCTCAACTGTTTTATAATTTTTGCATATATAAAACCTCCTCAAAGGGTCATGCATGGTGCTTGATACTTTCAAATTTGATCTAACCCCACAATAGTAGATTCCTTCTTCATCTTGTGTGGGTTGATTGAAAAATGGCCTTGGCATCATGTGTTCTTGATAGATTAGATATTTGTGTGGTAAAGGAGGCTGTTTATATAGCAGGTTCAGTGTTTGGAGGGAAAAAATGGAGGAGAAAAACAAAGGAAAGGGACTTGCTAGTGAAGAAGAAAAGAGGAAAACAGGGGAGGGGGGTTTAAATAACAGGGGTTGGAAAGGGAATGGGTGTAACGGCTAGTTTTTTAATCGTGCAGGGGTTGGATTTTAAGGGTCCGTTTGGCCAAGCTTCTCCTAACTTCTACTCTTCCCTTCACATTCCTTTTCCACATCCCCCTCTTCCACCACCTCCTCCACCACTTTTGACTTCTAAGAAGTTAAAATAGGGGTAGAAGTTGAAGCTACAAATTGGAACTTCTACTTCTACCCCTATTTTAACTTTTTAGAAGTCAAAAGTGATGGAGGAGGTGGTGGAAGAGGAGGTGGTGAAGAAAAAAAATGGGGGAAAAATTAGAAATTGGGAGAAGCTTGGCCAAACGGGCACTAAGTTGGGTGAAGGTGTTTATTAGTCATGTGCAGGGAGTGTGGGATTTTAAGTGAGATTCTGGGAAAAGAGAGGGAATTTTTATAACAGTTAAGTTAGGGGCATTTTAGGTAGTTCAAGTGGATATTGGTCAATTAAATTAATTCATAACTTAAAAGCATTCTTTTAATTAAAAAAAAAAAGCTCCGGCTTCCACGTCAACTTCTTGCTACCGGAAAGTGGGGTGAGTACCCTCAATCACCAAATGTGAAAGTTTAGTACACTCCAGAGTTGTTAATTCCATTTACATCTAAGTTTGAAAAGCTACTCTTACTAACTTTCATTTTGCAGCTACATCTAGTTTATTACATTTTCATAGCAACAATTTTCAACTATTTTCAATTAATTTTGTGAAACTATAGTCATTTTTGTCAAATCTACGTCTATACATCCTCCGACCATTGTAAACGTTAAGAAATATTTGTGATGCGGAGTTTAAGAAGAAATTGCGAGGTTGTTTATTCCACTTTTGCCTTTGAGTGTATTATAATGTGAGTGGTTAATTTTTTATGGAAAAATTTCACTTTGGTGTCCTGGGGTTTGGCATTTATCATTTCTTGGTTACATATATTTTTAATATTTCCACTTTGGTGCCCTGTGAATTGCAAACTAGTTTCACTTTACTTCATTATGTTAACTCCGTCAAAAAATCTATTAAAATGATGACGTGGCACCCATTATTTTTAATGTTAAAATGAAAAAAATTATTGAATAAATTGCCCCTACTTAAACTATATCTCTTCTTTACGCAATAAAAAGCCAATAATAGAAAATACCAAACAACCCCTCTTTAGAGGTGCCACGTATGCTTCTTTAACGGAAAACTTAACGGAGTTAACGGATTAAATTAAAGTAAAACTATTTTGCAATTCACAAGGCACCAAAGTGGGAATATTAAAAATATAGGTAACCAAAAAATGATTATGCCAAACCTCGGGGCACCAAAGTGGAATTTTTCCATTTTTTATTGTATTACAAAGTGAGTGGGTCAATTTTTTTAGGAATAATTTCATTTTGGGTGTCCGACGTTAGGCCTAATTGTATTTTGGGTACCCGTCTTTTGAATAATCTCCTTTTTGGTACCTGTAAAATTAAAAGTTGTCTAATTTTGGGTCATTTGACTGATAAGGTTAAAATCTTCGTTAAATGCTGACGTGTTATTAAGCAAAAAACAAAATTCAAAAAATTATAGAATATTCCCAATAATTGCAAATAAAATTTAATATTTTGTGGGAATTTTTTGTAATGTTAGGAAAAAAATTGGTATTTTTCAAGAATTTTTTGGCTTAATGACTCGACAACATTTGAAATGGAAATTTTAACCCCATCAGTCAAATGACCCAAAATGAGACAACTTTTACTTTTTCAGATACCCAAAATGAGATTATTGAAAAGGCAAGTGCCCAAAATACAATTAGGCCTAACGTTGGGTACCCAAATGCAAATTTTCCAATTCTTTATTATGAGAGTGTAAGAGAGTTAGGGGAAGGTTGTATGGGGTAGGTAGAGTATTGGATTATTTTAATATAGTATAAAGATAGTGGAGGGGTATATTGGTGAATTTAAAGGGTAAAAATTAGTTTGTTGAGGTTTATAAGGGACAAAAATTTGAGTGGTTTGTTAAGATTTATAAGGGACGGATGGAGTATTATTTTAATATACTAAAGCAAAAGTCAAGAAATGCCACTTGGCAACCTTTCCTTGAAAAGTTTCCCTCCAAAACATAGAAAATTTTATAACAACTTTAATGGCCCCTAAAAAAAAAAGAAAAAAGCTAATGAAAATCATTAATGGATATACATGCAAGAAAAAGGGAATTGTTGACGAACTTTACTATTTTTTATTGCCTAAATTTTATTTATAATAATTTTTCCTCTTGACTAGAGGCCTTTACTCAAGTATTAATTGTGGTCATCTTTTTAATATTGTAAATTTTTTTCTACATTAATACTAGCTAAAAGATAATTACTTGACCTAATATGCTCTTCTTCTTATTGTAAGAAATCGGAGAGATTTTATTACCAAAGACAAGCTAGTATCAACAATACAAGGGATGTGACAAGAATTAAAGGGCCACCTTCTATGAAGGGTGTCCATCCTGTCAACCAAGCCTCAAAATAAACTAATCGTTTATATTAACAAATTGATCACACTACTATCACTTCTTGTTGGGGGATAATTTTAAGGGGTAGTGATCATGAACAAATGTTGAACTCCAAGGCACGCTATAAGCGCTATCCTAAAGTTTAGATTTGACCCTATGTGCAAGTAATAGGTAAACAAATCTGTCTCTGAGATACAATAAATGGAGTAATCCTTGTAGGCGGCTTGCATACCCGACGAGCAAGGCACCAATAGGCCAATTAGAAGACAGAGAATAGGCTATGGGTTAGAGTAATTGCAATTGCATATTATTCCAAATGGAGTGGGCTTCTCTAATTAAAGAGTAGTTCGTACCCCTTCACCAAGGGACACACCTCTTCAACCCAGTTCAGTCTCTATGTGAGACAAATGGCAGTAATAAAGGTTATTAGTTTGCCATAACGGATAACCGAAATTTGGAAGCGAAATGGTGCGAAATAGACCATACACGGTTTAGAGCGTGAGATACATGATCTATGTATTGGCCAATGTAACCTCACAGCAATCCAAAAACAAGGGAAACAACCACAATACACGATTTGGCCCAGGGGTATAGTGTAACACATCGGATTTTTAGTACGTCTAATCCAACTTAATTAGACTAATAAACCCTTATTAACTTTTTCCTAATTAAAATTCACTAAACTTATACAATTCTACACGTACAATATACACAAATACATCTATAAATTTTTCTTTTCTTAAGTTAAATATCTCATCTAACAAATTCTTTATTTTTACTCATGATATTTTACTAACACCTTTAACCTAACCCATTAACCTTATTAACTAGTAAATTATTCCTAGATACTAATATTTCCCAAACTAGTCAAAACACAAAACACCACCAATACCCCATTCCATGCACCGTAGAACAAGAGGGAGAGAAAGATGGAAATTGTGCCTAGATACTAGTCATGCAACCCTAGTCTACCAAGCTCTAAACTAAACCAACAAGCATGGGGTGCATTTCTCTAATCAACACCCAAAAGCTAATTAACTTTCCAATCAAACCAATAAGAATTGAGAAGGAAAAGAAGAGAGATTAGACAGAGAGAGAAAGTGACGGGTAGAGAGAGAGAGATGGAGAAGGCATGTGCAAGTAATGATTGGAAATGGAACTCATAGATTGGTCATCCCAACTTTCCATTTTGGGGAAGAATAGAATAAGAGAATGAGAGAGTGAAAGGGACCGAGAGAGAGATAGAGAGAAGGAGGGGAGTAAATGTATAGAGTTGAAATGCAACTCACCCATTGGTGAGTTGTCATTCTAGGGGACATGGGAAGGATTTTGCATCCTTCTAGAATGGAGGAAAGAGAAAGAAGAGTGAGATATGGAGAGAGAGAGGGAGATACGTGAGAGAGAATGGGAAGGAGAGAGAGAAGAGGGATTGCATGTAGAAGTGAGTTGGAGGGGAAAGAATTAGGCCAAGTGCCAAATAACCCTCAAACATTCCCCCACCTTAACTCACCATATAAACCCTACCATCACCCTTTTCATCTTCTTCAACCCACAACCTCCACCATAGAAGGTAACTAAGAGAGAGAGTGAGGAAGAGAGCTTCAAGTTCTTAGTCAACTTCTAGTTTAATTGTTCTATTAAAATCCTTACTAACTTCTCTTTAATCTTGTGCTAAACCTAGAAGAAGATCAAGAAGAGGAGGAGAGAAACGAGTGGGAGCCGAGAGAGATTGAGCAAGAGGGCAACTAGGTAATCACTTAACACTTTAACTTTTAGTTTGACTAACATCTAATACCTTGATCTAACTCATACTAACTTAAACTATTGATTTTGTCCCCTAAACTCCATCTCCAACTCAAGGGCTCAAGAACAAGGAATCAAGCTTAGGAGTGAGGTAAGTTCATGTCCACCTCACGCCTAGTTATTTAGGAAATTAACTAAAATTGAACCAAGACTATTTGGTATGTAATTTGTGTGGGTTTAATCAAGATAAAGTGAGAAATTCTTGCTTAATCTTTTTATGCATGTCGACATGGGTAAGGGTGGGATTAGATCATGTCTATACTTGTTTTAATCAAGCATGCATCTGTGAATATTGTTGATCCAAGCATGAATGTGTATTGATTGTGTTGATCTGAGTCATAGTGAAGAGATCATGATGATTGAGTGATGAATTTATGATGATCATATGCTATGTTGGTGAAATCATGAAATGCATGTTGGTTTACCGAGAGAGGGGGGGTTAGAGAGTACACAATAGGTTTAGCGAGAAAGAGGGGACTAGAGAGTTCTAGAGAGTAGGGGGGTTATAGGGGGAGAGGGTTGGGGGTATTAAAGACTAGCAGGTGGGTGGGGGATGGGGGGGATTTGGGCTGAATTTGGGGTGGGTAATTAATTTGGACTAGATTAAGTAATATTGGTTTAATTAGGCCCATATCAGTTTAATATTAACATAATCAATTTTTTTGGGCCTAATTGTACTACATATAAGCTGATTTTGTGAAGGGCATCATAATCGTATTTTTATTATTATTTTTTTACCAAAAAAGGAACTGAAGAGGTTATTCATAGACGGCCTAAAATGGAAATTGGAAAGGGAATTCTTGGGGGAATCTACCATTTTGATAAGAAACCACTAGTGGTGAGGGCATGGCATGAAGATCTACAATTAACAAAAGCGGAACTAAACACAGTTCCGGTCTGGGTGCAGCTACCTGGGTTGAATTTCGAGTACTGGAACCCATCTAGTCTTAGTAAGATTGGCAGTTTGATAGGTAGACCCATGATGGTGGATAAAAATACTGAAATGAAAAACCTCCTCAACTATGCTAGACTGCTGGTTGAAGTTGAAGTGGGAGCATCCTTCAAGAGCATGGTTTATTTTGAGGATGAAAAAGGAAATCTGGTGGAGCAAATGGTTCTCTATGAATGGAAACCAGTATTGTGTAAGTTTTGCAGCAAATTAGGGCACATTGAGGAAGAATGTAGGAAGAAGCACAGCAAAACATCACCATCTAAACCCCAAGGAAGCAAAGATATTACAGCACAACAAATACCTCAGCAGAAGAGGAAGGAATCTATAGCTCAATCATTAACTGCTACAAATCCAGGGAATGCGAGATGGACATCTGGTACTTCAAAAACCAGAAAGGAACCACCTCCTAATACTTTGCAAACATCAAACTCTTTTGAAGTGCTGAATAAGGAAAAAGGATCTTCATCCTCACAGAATACAATGCAATTGAACAAGACTCAAGGTGATGTTGAAGGTGATAATATGAGGCCTATCATACCTGATGGGCATGGATAGTCTAGCCTGCTGGAATATCAGGGGGGTTAATAGCCCAAATAAGCAAAGAGAGGCACTCCACTTTTGCAGAAGGAATAAGGTTGGTATTTTGGGGTTGCTTGAAACCAAAATCAAGGATGGGAAAGTTGACAGAGTAGCAAGCAAAATCTGTCAAGGTTGAAGTCACAAAATTAACCATGGGGACCATTATAATGGTAGAATTTGGATATTATGGAATGATAGCTATACTATACAGATTACCTCCTCCTCTGCACAGTGTGTTTCTTGCAAAATAAAACATATTCCATCAAAAGTGGAATTATGGTAGCTTTTTTGTATGGGTACAATGTGAAGGAAAGGAGAATTAGGTTGTGGAGGAAACTGATTCAAATTAGCAATTGCAACTGCCCTTAGTAGTGCTGAGTGACTTCAATAACATTTTTGACCTAGAGGATAGAATTGGGGGAACAAGACCAAGCAGTTCAGAGATTGAAGAATTCAGAGATTGCATCAACACTTGTCAGCTGGAGCATATAGCCTATGACAGCTACACATGGAACAATAAACATGAAGCAGGGGGCAGAATTTTTTCTAGAATTGATCATGTATTCCTGAATGATCATTGGATTTTATAGATGAGCAACTGCAAAATCACTTTCCTACCTGAAGGTGTCTCTGACCATATGCCTATTTTATTGCAATTTGATAACTATAGTTTTATTCCTCCTCCATTTAGATACTATAATATGCGGTCACATCATGAAAATTTCCTATAATTTGTAGCTACTTATTGGAACATGAACTGTAATGGCTCAAAGATGTACAAAGTGGTCCAGAAATTGAAGGCCCTCAAAGCTCCACTTAAGAAGTTGAACAAGATGCACTACTCAGATGTTGAGTCCAAATTTCATCAGGCTAGAGAGAACCTCTACTTAGCACAACATGATCTCAGCAAAGATCCTCTGAACACAACTCTTCAGGAGAAGGAGAGAAGGGTAACAAAGGAATATTATGAAGCTCGCTCTAATGCAGAAGCTTTCTATAAACAGAAAAGCAACATCACTTGGCTACAACTAGGTGATCAAAATACACAATATTTCCATGCTCAGCTCAAGCTCGAGAAGTTCAAGTCAAAAGTTCATGAACTAAATGATGATATGGGGAACACCCTAACTAATCCAGATCAAGTAGCCCTATGTCTAGTCCAGTTTTATGAAGGCATGTTGGGGCAACAGAACAGTGAGAGACAAAAGGCTGCAAAATCAGTTTTTGAGGAGGGTAACATTCTCACAGCTGAGATGCAACTCAAGCTAATCCAGCCTTTCACAGGGGATGATGTAAAGAGAGCAATCTTTTCAATTGACATCAATAAAAGCCCGAGTCCGGACGGATTTGGGAGTGCTTTTTATAAATCTGCATGGAGTATTATCGGTAAGGAAGTGACAGATGTAATTCTGGTTTTTTTTTTCATCAGGTAAAATGCTAAAGCAATCAAACACTACACTCATTGCTCTAGTTCCCAAGGTGTCAACACCAAAATCGGCTAGTGACTTTAGGCCAATTGCATGTTGCAATGTTATATATTAAGCAATATCAAAGATGCTCTGTGAAAGATTGAATGAGGTCCTTCCTTATCTGGTGGATGATAATCAAAATGCATTTGTGAAGGGAAGGTCAATCTTGGATAATGTGATGATTTGTCAGGATCTATTGCGACATTATGGTAGGCAACATGTATCACCTAGGTGTATAATGAAAATAGACCTTAGGAAAGCCTATGATACAGTTAATTGGGAGTTTGTAGAAGAAATGCTTATTGGTTATGGCTTCCTGGTTGGCTTTGTCAAGTGGATTATGTGTTGTGTCACCACTTCCTTCTCTATAACTTTTAATGGTGGTATGCATGGGTTTTTTGTTGGTGGAAGAGGTCTTAGACAAGGGGACCCATTTCTCCCTTACTATTTGTCCTCGTTATGGAATTTCTGGCGAGAATATTGAGGAAGGCTGCTGCTCTACAGGATTTCAGATTTCATCATATGTGTAGAAAGATAAAACTGACACATGTGACGTTTGCTGATGATCTGATGATATTTTGCAAGGCACACTTGCCATCTATCAAGAGAATAATGGAGGGCATGAAATACTTCAAGGAGGTAACTGGTTTGGATATAAACACCCACAAATCTAGTGTGTATATAGTTGGGGTTGCTGATGAGTTCAAGAAAAAGATCATGGAGGTTACTGGGTTTGTGGCTGGACAATTTCCCATGACATATCTTGGTGTTCCTATTTCACATAAGAAGTGGTCAGCTGCAGACTGATATACCCTTTCCGGCAAAATTACAACAAAAATCCAGTGTTGGTCAACTAAATACCTATCTTACATGGGAAGATTACAACTTGTGATCTCGGTATTATCATCTCTCCAAGTTTAATGGGCTGGAATTTTCATCCTACCAAAGAGCATCATCAAGCAAGTCATGCAACTTTGTTCTAAATTCCTTTGGGGTAAACAGAAAACTCACCACTACACATCTTTCTCATGGAAAGAGGTTTGTATCCCAAAAAACAATGGTGGTCTGGGGATTAAAAATTCAGAATGGTGGAACATTGCAACTGTATGCAAACATATTTGGAATATAGCTGGAAAGAAGGACACTATGTGGGTGAAATGGATAAATGAAGTCTACTTAAGAGGTGAATCATTCTGGAATCATAAACCTCCAAATGATTCCAGTTTGTATTGGAGGAAACTGAACAAACTCAAGACTATCATTATCCCTTTCTTCGACCAGAACCATAACTGGTCTGGGAATGGTAAAGCACAGTTCACCATTAACAGTTGTTATGAATGTCTACTGGGCTCTCTGCATAAAGACAGATATGCTAGATTGATTTGGGGTAAAATCCACATTCCTAAGCACAGTTTTGTGCTGTGGATAGCAAACAAAGAGCGCTTGTTGACAAGAGGGAGATTAATCCATCTGGGTATGTCAGTACCAGATAGTAACTGGCCCCTATGCAAATCATATGGAAACACAAGCCCACCTATTTTTTCAGTGCACTTGGGTGAATTAAGTGATGCAGAAGATCATCCAATGGTTGCACATCAGATTTATACCCACCTCCCTACAACATTTGCTCAACTGGCTCAAGAATTACAAAACTGGATGCCTTAGAAAAGACCTTATAGCTGTAGCTATAGCAGCTATTGTCTATCACTCATGGATTGCTCGGAATCATGTCATATTCAAGAATGCAGCCTCAAGCACACAAACCACAGTGGAGAAATCAAATCTAAAATTAAAATCAAACTTGCTTTTATTTTGCAACATAAAAAGAGATGTAAAGATAGAGCATACTTTGATGAGTTGATGTAAGTAGCTATTTTGCTTATCTCATAGCGGTGTACTTCTCTTGCCCCCTTCCTGGAAGGTAGCCTGAGAACTCACTCGACTTTAAGTTGTACTGTGCTCGTTTTTGGTAATAAGAATCGCTTATCTTTTACCAAAAATAAAAAAATAAAAAAATAAGCATTTTTCGACAGTGTTGGATGCGCCACGTAGGTGAGCATTTAAAAAATTAGTTGTTTTCTAAAAATTTAAATATCTTATGTGTTATTATATTTAAAAAAAAAGGTTAATCTAATAGCTTAACAAAAATCTAATGAAGATTTCTTTATTTGCCAAATAGATGTTCATCCAAAGTAAGCCAAAAACCTGCCAAAAAATACAACTACTATTTTAAGATTACTTATAACTTTTGAACAACTTCTCAAAAATTAAATATCTTAATGCCATTAGAAAGAGTACAAAATGTACTTTAAAATGGGACCTATTTGTAGTAGGGATGTCAAAATAGATTGATATACTTTTGCTCGGGTCACCTAAACCCAAGTATAAACCCATGTAATGATAAATGGCCAAATCAATAGAAATTTAAAAGTTAAAAGTTACTTAGAATTTAGTAATGTAATACGTAAAATATCTTATGTGTTATTATATTACAAAAAAGGTTAATCTTTTCAAAATTTAAATTTTTTAACGCCATTAGAAAGAGTGCAAAATTTACTTTAAAACAAGACCCATTTGTAGTAGGGATGTCACTAGGTTGATAGCGTTTTGTTCGGGTCCACCCTAACCAAATTATAAGTGCTTAAATTTGGATCCATTTAATGATTAATGGTCAAATCAACAGCGTACTTGAATATTTAATTTAAAAGTTTTAAATATAAAAAAAAAAACAATCAACCACAGTAATAATGACTTACTCCATCCATTCTCTAAACAAGGTGACACATGCCGTTTTATGCCGTTCACAAAACAAGATGACACTCCCTTATTTGGCAAAGTTTTATCATTGAAATTACCTTCATAAGCTTACTAAAACAATTAAATTACTCACCCTCCTCTCAACTTAAATTATCCACCCACCTCACCCACCTCTCCTTAAATAAATAACCCAACTCCCTCAAATCACACACCACCATCAAATCCTCTAGAACTTTCATATCAAATCAAAAAACCCTAAGCTCTCTTCTCTCAAACTGTGTCTCTCCTTCTCCTCAACCCTTAATCCCTTTTGTTGTCGGCCACGAAACCCAACCACGATCCCTATCCTCTCATCTTCTCTCTGTCATCAAAAACTTTTCCTCTCCTAAAATCGAAACCCAGATCTGTGTTTTAGAGAGAGGAAAAAAAAAGTTGAGTCGTGATGATTTTGACGAGTACGATATTATGAGTGAGGTTCGTGAAACTGAGCCATAATTTTGCCCTAAAGCGGTGATTGATGATGACGAAACAGAGCCACCATCAGAAGTTGACGACGACGAAACACAAACCCCATCACAACCCATCTTAGATCTAGCGGCTGCCGAGGTTGGCTTAGATCCGCCGGCCCCCCCCAGGTCCTCGCCACCAATGTGTTGAAGAGGTACAATGGGCTTGGTCCTGACACCTGTGGTAGGTTTGAGGGAGTGGATTTGTCAGAGTATGAAGAATAGGAAGTTTAAAGTCCCTCTCCAAAGGAGAGGAAATTCCATCCACTAGTGAGTGAAATTCTTCAGCTTTATCTTGGTGATTTGTTCAACTCCGATGATTACAAGTAAGAAAATTTTACTCTCTCTCTCAACTGATGGGTTATGTGCTGTTAGTATCATGTTAGGGTTGGTTGATTAATTTGGGTGAACTTTTTTTTTTTTTTTTTGTGGGTGTTTTAATTTTCTATGGAAGTATGTGGGTGATTTGTGGGAGTTTATGTTCTGTGGGAGTTTGTAGGTGATTTTTTTTTTTGGTGGGATTTTGGGGGTATTTTGGGTGTGGGATTTTGGAGGTGATTATTGGTTCACAATAACTCTGAAACAGAGGCTCCTTTGAATGAAGTTAATTTGGCCTTTTATTAGTCATTAGTCATAGGTATGAAGTTGGTGTTTTCTCTTAAACTGCAAAAATTCTGATGGTAAATTGAATTAAGGTATGGTGGTGGAAACATAAATTACTATTGAAAAGAAATCAAAAAGGAGCATCTTAAGCTTGAATTTCTTTTCATCTTTCTGTCACTATTTGCATAAGCCATATGCTTTTTTTGTTTTCACTTTTTGGGGTTTGGAAGTGCTTTAAGTACAATTAAGCATAAGCTAAACCTGCATACATATCAATTGTTCAATAACTACAAAATGGCATTCACTTCACTTGTAGCATGTGAATCATACTAAAACAATCAACACACCCAAAAAGTTGTTTAGTTAGTGTGATCTATGATTTTTATAAAATATGTACTAAAAATACTCTTCCACTTTGCTTAATCTGTCCAAAAAATTATAGTTGCATTACTTCTGTCTTGTTGTCGTTAGTGCATTGGTGAAGAACCTAATGGTTCTTCACTCATGAACTGATCTTACGTTTCTAATTCAATGAAGTTTGTTGCATCCACGAGCCCTTCATTTAAAAAATGTCTTGCTCTTTCTACTACACTTGCATCTGGTGTGACACTATGTGGTAGTGTTCCAGCTCTTATCATTGCATCTTTTCCCACGTGAGGCACTTTGTAGTCATTGCCTCCCAATCACGAAGCACTTCCATCATGCAATACATTAAACTCAACCATACTTTGTTCAATGTTTGGGGCTCTATACTGTCACAGGCAGCTTTAACCACTTCACACAACTCACCAGCATCTTCATTAGGAGCACTTTGGTATTGAATGGATTGCATTGCGTGAAAAAAACCAAGGTTTAGGACATTTAGGTCAGGGGAATTAGGTGGTTGGTTAGTCAATCGAATGTCCCACCCATTTGAGGTTCCATGCATAACAAACTCAGAGTCTATTGTGGCAATATGTGGTCTAGCATTATCTTGTGTTACCCAAATGGTCCCCCTATTACTTCCAGGCCATTTTTGTTTGATTTGCTTGTATCACTTGATTCACCAAACATTTTCTGGTTACTTCTTTGGTGATTGATGCAATTGGATTTATTTCGGGTGTTCCAGCTTGCCTATTCTTTGAGTTTCTTTTTGCAATGTCAATGTATGTGAAAGGCCATATCCCTATTTTTCCATCAAACAACACTACTACACCATTATTGTCGCACCCCGGACTCGCTAATCCCGAATTTAGAAAAGTAGACTAACAAGTCCGAGGCGTAGACCACCACATCCAACTCGAAGGTCGAATGTTAAGGCTAATACAACGAGCAAACACAATTACTAAATAAACCATGTTGTCTATAAATGAGAATTAAGCGGAGTCCATAACTAACCAAAGTACTAATCTATTACAAAGGCCTCAAAAAAAACATGGCCACAAACCATCATCCAAAAACTAATCAGTTGTCTTAACACCACCCGCTAGTGTATCCCTTGACTAGCGCAAAGCAATGATGCTCCATACCTCGATCAACCTGGAACAAGAGCATTCCAGCCACACAGGG
>BSSO01001989.1:0-20954 GCA_030267885.1 Mesembryanthemum crystallinum | reverse complement strand
AGTCAAGCCTTTGTTGTATTTTTTTCAAATTTTATGTTTTGTAATATAAAATATGTACTTTTATCTTTATATACTTGAAACTCCAAACCTTCATATCATGTACATAAAATCCCTTTTGAACCTTTGTAGTTTGATTAACTGATTGCTTATCTACTGTTTTACATTATTTTGAACAATTATGTTCATGGTAGGATAGGTGTTATTTGTGCTACAAGCTTTGAATCGTTTAATCGAGATTAGAGTTGATCAAAAGCGGGCATGGGCAGGAAACGAGCTGAGCTTGACATGATTTTTTTTTGGCCCGCCCATTGACTGAAGGCTGTGAAGCGAGCCTCTATAAATTCACAAAAATATCTTGTCTATGTTTGTCCATTTTACGGGTCGAACGAACGTGTCTCATGGGCCGAGCCTTCCTTTATTGGGTCAAGTCGAGATAGTATAATTTATTTTTCGGAAATTTCCTGGGGTATCCCTGTACTTTGATGAAATGTCTGTGGTATCCAAAGTTTTGGAAATGTGCCTGGGGTACCCCTAAACTTTCAACAAAGTGATCCGCGTACCCACTAAACCACAAAATGACTATAATGCCCTTGCAATACATTTTTTGTGTAATAACTATGTTTGACTTTAATTTCTTTCTCTATTTTATGATAAAAAAAATAGAAACATTAAAAATCAAAAAAATTAAATTAAATTTTAAAATTAAAAATAATTTTTTTTAAAAAAAAAGAAAAATTAAAAATAATATTTAAAAAATTTAAATTTTGTGTTTTAATTAAAAACTATACAATAAGTTAAAAAGTAGAAAATTGTAAGAAAATGTGAATTTAAAAAAATTAGAAAATTTATTAATTTTTTGATTTTTTATTTATTTTTTAAAATAATTTTTCTAAAATTTTTTTATTTGTTTGTTTATTTTTATTTATTTATTAAAATTTATTTTTTTGAAAAAAATAATATAGTTGGAATAAATTTTCTTACTTTTTTTTTATATATTTTTTGTATATTAATAAATGAGAGAAATATAAAAGTTAAACATAGTCATTACACAAAAAACAAAAAAAAAAAAAAAAAACAAAAAAACATTGCAAGGGTATTATAGTCATTTTATGACTTAGTGGGTACGCTGATCACTTTGTTGAAAGTTCAGGAGTACCCCAGGCACATTTGCAAAACTTTGGGTACCGCAGGCATTTCATCAAAGTACAGGTGTACCACAGGAAATTCCGTTTATTTTTACATTTTTTTGCATTATCATTGCTTAGTATAAGTCAATCCAAAACTAAGGTCGATTACAATTTTTATTTTTTCTTATTTTTTTTGGGTATACACGGGTAGTAAACTAGCTTTAAAAGGGTGACAAAAAGACACCCTCAACCCGTTGGGTCAACCTTTAACCGAACCCGACTCAAAAGCGACAGACTCGCTTTTGACCCAACCCGCTAATGACCCGACCTACTAATAACCCGAACCCGAACCCGAAGTTACCCGACCCGAACCCGACCTGACCGACCCGTTTGCCAGGTATACTTGAAAGATAGTTGAACATATCTGCTAACATAAAGACTAAAAAATAAATTAATAAAACACAATTAACAAACCAAATTAGCCGTATGTATGCACTATTAGGCTAAATTTACATTTTGTTATAAAAGTTTTAATAAGGTATATTGAGGGTAAAATTGTCATATACTTGTTAAGTTGAGTTCACGGCATCATTTTAGAGTAAACCTCAAGGTAATTTCTCAAGCGTTATTATACATTTGTGTATTTTGGCCATATCTCAGTATAGCTCATTGAAATTTACCCTTATATTAACAAGAAAATTAAGATCTATCCCGAATTTTTTTATTGAAAATTAAAACTACAACAATGAATTAGTTGGAGAGATAACAAAAGGCTTGAACTTTGACTATAATATTATTATTGCTCAAACCAAAAGGTACAAAACGATAAACATACTCAATCACAAACAAGACTCCATTAATTGAACAACTCCTTGTAAAACTAAAACTCTGAATAAAACATACATCTCTTAAACTATACATTTCATCATATAGTGAGGATTGAGAGGTGCACATTGCTCGGAAAGAAACAATGTTGATGAAGCAACTTGATTGATTGCCTACAAACAGAAGCAAATTGTCCTGCACCCAATTCTACATATATCAAGCTTCCTATAAAATAAAATAAATACTCCCTCTGTCCCGCCCATACGTTACCAAACCAATAATTATTTTGTCCCACCCACACGTTACCAAACTAAATAAATCCTCATAACCTCCTAATATTACCCCTCCACTATCTCCAAATACAATAAAAAAATCACTTTTTTCTCTCCAATCACTCTCTCTCTCTCTTATGATTTTCTATTTCTCTCACATTCTAATATTTTATTCTTTTTTTGTTTTTCTTCCTCTCTGAAGGATATAAATGGAACATTCAACCAATATAAACTTGCATTAAACTCCGCACCCAAAATGGTTTGGTAACGTGTGGGTAGGACGGAGGGAGTAAAAATTTTAAAAAGGGTACCTGACATTAGAGGTAATAATTAAAAGGGTGTCTGACGTTTACCTATTCCCATTTAGGGTACCCAACCTTTTGAATTAATTTCAATTTATGGTCCGGTTGGCTGACATCATGAAAACTCGGCGAGAATTGTGAGTCAGAGATTCTTTTATGGTGCTGACACTCATATCTTGATTCGCTTTGAAATATGTTTTAAGGACTTCTACAATTTATGGAACCGAAGCACTAGTACAAGTGTGCTCCTTTCCAAGAGTTTTGATATGATAGTTATACCATCAACAAGTAATGAGACATAGACCTTTCATTAACATTTTTTAGCCTCTATTTCTTCCTTTTGTAGATCATTTTCAACCTCCTTCACCCTCTTATAAGTAACCCAAAATTTCTCTTCAAACTCGTCCCCTTTTCTAATGCAAACATCTATCGGATTGCATATTCTCTCAAAACTTTGAGGAATTCTAACAGAGTTTTTCACAGTTTCAACCAATCGTACTCTAAGTGAGAATTAATTCAAAAGGTTGTATACCCTAAATGGAAATAGGTAAATGTCAGAAACCCTTTTTGTTATTACCCCAAACCTCGGGCGTCTTTTTTAAAAAATTTCCATTTTTTATTGTATTTAAGAGATAGTGGAGGAGTAAATAAGGGAGGATATGAGAAAAATATTGGTTTGCAAAGGTAAGTAGGGGACTTATTTTTGAATGGTTTGTAAGGATAAGTAGGGGACGGAGAGATTCTATGACGCGATGGTATAGTATATCATCATGGGACATAACCCCCAAGCAGAAAACTGGCAAGCTGCATAGTATGGATAATCCTAGTGTTCCGTAGCTATCACATAACCCCCAAGCAGAAAACTGGCAAGCTGCATAGTATGGATAATCTAATCCTACACGTGTGATAAACTGAAGAGATCAGACCTAAGGTTTCAAAAGCCAACTCATTATTTCTTTTTACTTCTCAAGTTTGTATGTGATGTTTTCTAAGCCTCTTTCAAACTTTTTTTTCTTCAAACCAAATTAGTAGGTGTAGTTGGTATGTTTAAATGCATTTTATGTTTTCATACAGTGGTTATTCTTTAATAGACTCGAACTGCTAGTTGTGCCTCGAGGTCAGTTCTGGTCTGGACTATTGAGCACAAAGATAGATTGCTCAGCAATCCTGAGTCCTGGATATGAAAAATGTGATATACAAATATCTGATGTACAACCTTTTTCCAGCAGTAGATTCGAACATAGACTCTCAATCATATAAAGGTTACATCCAGATGGTTAACAGTTTAACACTTATTACCAGGCCATCAACTTTTTTCCATGTAAGTGTATGCAATTACTGACATATCTTATATCTTACGCGTTATAAATGAGTCTTACAGAACCTGTGTTGTGTTGGTTCTGTAAGTTACTACGTGAGAAGCATACTCTTATTGCTGGGGGTTGGATCACTTTGTGATACTAGGATATTTAAAATGCAGCTCTTACTCTCCAAAAGACGAGGTTCAGATAGAGCTTTACCTTGATGCGATTAAATCATAATTTACCAATCTCATGCACATCTATAGTTCTATTTTTCCGCCAGCAAAATATCGATTTCTAGAACCAAAGCAGATAATGATACTTCAAACTTGAAAAGAGAAATTTACGTATAAATTAGTACCTTAACATCTCCAATCCCAATCAACAGAATAAGTAATTATCAATTCATAGGCGTACTACACCACACAAAACACAAAAAAGAGAGAGGGTACCTGGTCGTTAAATTCTTTAGTAGCAAGGATGCCATTTCACAAGCAGAGGTCTTCACCTGATATTTCCATATGTCCAATTTTGCTCCAAATACTTTATTCCTGCTCTTTAAAGTTGAAATCAGATCTGGATGTGTACTATTTATTGATGGCATGTAGAGGCAGTAAGTTGCTGCATCAACATTTCTGGAGCAATCTTTTGTTAATAAAAGTGAAGAAGCAAAAGTAAACTAACCCAAATTAATTGGAAACGAACAAACCAACTTCAAAGCAGATCAAATTACGATGACCAATTGCATACAAAATTCAATGCAATTTCAAAATAGAGGAAGCATAAAAGAAGAGAAGTTAACTAAGAATTAACAGCGTACAATGGAACTCTAATTTACTACTCCCAACAGTCATAGTTATAATCATGGTCATGGTCACCAACATCACAGCATCAATTCGGACCCTATAAAAACACCAAGGATTTCTACCCTGTATAAAGAGCATAAGTGCCTACAAAGCTAAACCTCATCATTGCAGTGTAACTCAGTTGTAATATGATGTTTCCAAATTATGACACCTAAAACTGATTACTCGATGTGTCTTTGCAATGTAGCTGCATTTTAATGATGTTTAGTCTTAATGGACCTGTTGAGTCATTAAATAGTCTTAGTAAAACAATGGGAGAAGCAGTATGATTGCAGGAGATTAAAAGAACTACCTACTATCTTCTTGTACACATTATTAGGTAACTTGTCAAACAGTCACTCAAGCGTTTGAGATCAAAATGACCTTTTTAAAATAACATACACTGACAAATAACTGAATAATTATAAGAGTTTACCTCTATTATTCAAAGCCAATACCAAATACAAATCTCTACGAAAATAGACGGCCACAGAGGAGTAAAAGACTGAGGAATAGTTTCTTATCAACAGCCTAACTTCATCTCCTTTAATTGTTACGTAAATAAAGGAGCCAAACCGACCAAAGCAGCCCCTTTCTGATCACTTGAGGAGTCCTTCCTTCAGCAAATAAAGCAGCTACACAGCAACCTTGCTTCTCTTCACCTTCTTAGGAGTCACTGACTTCCCCAAAACTTTTTCCTTCTTTTGCTTCAAACCCTTCTCTCCTTTCAACTTTGCTGCTTTCTTCTTCTTCTCCTCATCTCCACTCTCTCTTCTTACCACCAACTTCAGCACTCCCCATGTCACCACCTTCATTCCCTTTCTCACCGCCATTATCATCATCGCTACCCGATTCATCCTCTCCCACCATCTCACCAGCCCCAACATTGTCCATATACCTAACCTCATGAATCCTCCCCTTCTTCTTCTCACCTTCTTGCCCTTCTCCTTCTCTTTCTCACTCTCCCCATCCTTATCACTCTCCAACGCCGCATCCTCACCGCCCACTTTGCTATCCTTCACCACCATCCAAGCAATCTTCAACTTCATCTCCGGCACAGTGGTAAATAGGCAGCGCACCGATTTCGACATCTTCAAATGAAGCGACCGCACACTCCCCCACTTAATCGGTACAAACTCCGATTAGAAACTCACAAAGAATGAAATGTTGTCCTGAACAGACTGTTCGCCTATTCGCTAACCTCTACTTTTCCAATTTGTATAGTTTACCTAACGGGCTCAACTATATGAATTTCTAGTACTGTGTTTTTGTGGTCAATCATGCAGTCTCCATCACCAAATTCTGCAACCTCAATTCTAATTCAGACTTACCTAACTAAAGTCTTTCTCGAGGAACCTCAACAGAAACCAGAATGAGTTGAGAGATGACAGCAGTCTGCTCAACTCACTTCCCCCGTTAAAATCTCGAACAAAGGAAACTCATTTAGCTCCATAAACAGGGCAATCCAGGCCCACGTATAAGATAAGGCAGCAACTATTGAACACAGATAAGGCAGCAACTATTGAACACATCAGCCAATCATTGGTAATCTCTAGTGTTAGATTATGTTTGCAATTTTGGTAATGCGAGCAGGACAGCCACCTTATTTATGAATCAAACAAAAGAGAAAAGAGTCGCACCATTTGAGCTTCATGCGAACGCTAAATAGGTCGACCGTCTGAGCCTTTGAGCTTAACAACTCATTTGGCATCAGAGAATGAATTGGTGCAAGAGGTAAAACAAGAGTAACTTAAGAGATGAACTTTTGATTATCAAATGACTCTAAAAAGAAAAAAGAAAAAGTTAGCTTAAATTGGGGAACCCAGCCAAAATATTCATTTAAGCACAATCAATATTAGAGAAACAGAGGTATTCTTCTGACCATGTTCTGACCACTTTCCAATCACACTTCACTCCAAGTCAGTCTAATGGAATCTGTCAGCTTTCCAGTTTGTAAACATGTGGACTCTACAGCCGCTATTCCAGAAGAAGATAGTTCTGTGGGGTCCAGAAGTGAATGGGCGTCTCTTTCATGAGGAAGCTTAAGTTTCTCTAAGAGAAGCTCAAATGGTGGAATAAGGAAGAATGCATTGTTGAGGGAAATTGCACAGGCTACAGCAATGAGGAAGGGAGGGGAGGGCTTGCTTATAAAAGTGCCTAGTTGAAGAATGAAGAGAAAGAAACAAATTCAGTGACAGAAAATGATAGTTAAGCGGGATAAGGATGGGGGACACAAATTCTAGACTCTTCCTTTAAGGTAGTTGACGGGAGAAGGGGATTAAGTAAAGAGTTAGAGAACGATAGCAGGGTTATGGTCACATATGTTGGGGCAATCAGTCGAGAGATCACAAAACATTATCATTTGCTTTTTAGGGAGGAGGAACAGGAGAGAGCTAGCAGCAAAGAGTTGGGTTGGAGCCCTATTACCTCATACAGGGGGCTCAGTTGGAAACGACCCTTTGAGATAGGGTCGATAAAAGCAGTGGCGTACAGGGAGAAAGCCACGAGTCCTAACGACTACATGATGGCCTTTCCCAAGATTGTTTGAAAGTGATTAAGGCTGATCTTCTTGAAGTCTTCGTAGAGTTTCATGAACAGATGGTTATTGGAAACAACATTTATTCAAATTTCGTCACCTTAGTCCCCAAAGAGAAGAGCTCCATCAATGTTAGCAACTATCTACTAACACATATACACGATCGTCCCTAAGGTCCATTCAAGAAGATTGGGGGAGGTTCTATCTACTACAATCTCTGAACATGCTGTACGATAGAGCTTTACAAAACTGATTGGCCATGACAGGGAAAGCCACAACAAAAGGTTACCTAAATTCTCCCCTGAGACCTCGAGATATGCTACCATTTCCAGAAAACAATAAAATAGAAGTACAGCTAAGATAAGCAGAGATGTCAGAGTAGGGAGAAGCACAAATTCCCATAAACAAAGCTGATAAGTACCCCATTCCTGCAGAGGTACACCTTAGCATTTTGAAAGTTTTATACTTTCTTTCTTACAAGGGTCAATAAGAGCATTAAAACATCCCAATGGCCACCATCACCACCACCTTCTTAGATCCTCTTGTTTTACCCACATTACTATTACCCCAAACCAAGCATGGCCTAAACCCTAAAGGAACCAATTTTGCTAATAGAGTCCAAGCCAACCCAAAATTAACATAAGCAAATAACCCTTCAAAGTGAGGCCTCTTTCCTAGCATATGATCAAGAATGAATGCCAAGCGGAACCTAAAATAGTTATAAGAACATGAAACAACGCAGTTAGGAAGAACTCTGTTATCGACTTAAAAAGAGAATTAAATAACCAAATAACACGTGCCTGTTCCCATGAAACTATGAGCAAATCAAAGAGTAAAATAAGCAATGATTACCACTTTACATTAACTGCTTTCATAAATGTGACCCTGAATTCTTTGAGAATGTTCATTGTTGTAGACTTTCCCTTCTCCTTCAGGCTGGCTGGGGTGGAGCAGCACTATCATAATCCAACTGCAAACAAAACAAAACGTGAGTTATTAGTCCAAAATGCTGAATAAAAGCTGCCTAGTCAACAGAGCTTCATAAGAATGCTAACATTTTGACGCACCATAAATCAATCAGGTAGAAAACAGAATACATTTTACTGCCCTCACAATAATATTGGTCGGTTCATGATGGCATGCAATTTTAGAAATCTGCAATATTAACTACTTAAGTACTACTCCCTCCGTATCACTAAAATCTTTGTGCCTTGATTTTAGTTCCTTCTCCATTTAGTTCAAAAAGCATTGGGAATAAGTCTACTACATGGAATAACAAAGACCGAACTTAAAAATTTTAAGCACATAGAGAACAAGAACTATTTCGCAAGATTTCACAAGCTAGCAAAATGTCTTTGATACGAGCTAGCTATTGGAAACCCATTTAGCCAGGTTATTCTTAGTTAAGTTCAAAACTATCTCTAAATGAGAATTGTGAGACTAAGCATTGTCTTAGCTCAAATGTAGAAGCCCTGTAGGTAGTGGTCTTAAAGAAGGGGCTATTATAGGGAGCTGTACTAGCAAGCATACCCCCCAAAAAAACCAATTATACAGACAAACAAATTAACGAAAAGGAAAGTGATCAGATACACCCAGCAGGAAAGAAAACACAGAGATATACAGGACTTACCAGCAGCAAGGTGGCTTGTTAGCAGACACTTCTGGAGAGCAAGGAATTTTTCTGTGATGAGATATAGTCCCACAAAATCTTTCTGTTCTCTTCTTTGTTTTCATATTATTATATCCACCTGAATCGCCCTCTGCCTCTCAATTATCAAAACAAAACATACCGTGTACATTTAGCACTGGCCCCTGAATATGGTGCTATTGATAACCAGTAAAGATGACATGTTACATTAACAAAATCAGTCTTCCAAAGTCACACTTGAATATCATTACCTTGAATTTCAATACAAATGGAGGGCCAGAGGGGAGCAGTAGCAGGCAGCACCAGCAAACAGACTCTAACTAGGTACCAAGGGTCAGGTTCCTCTTCTCTGAATTTTACAAAAGCTAATCTAAAATTTCTGGAGCATTCCAAAATGACATATAAATTGTGAAATTTCAACAATACACCTGCGATATGGGATATCTCTCCGCCACAACAATCGAATTAGCTTTACTATATTACTTCATTCCCATTCCTGTTGAATTACAACATGCCAAGCTAAACAAACTGTTCAATGAATTTACTAGCATTGCTGCAAAACTTGTGTGTTAGGTGTGTACCCTGAAACATGAACTAAAAAGACTTCACTACTCTTTACTTGATTTATATTTATAGGGGACATCTCTCCTAATAACAATACAAAAAACTAGCTGTCAAATATTTGGAAAAGTAGTTGCACCCATGAATGCTAGTATAAATCAATAGAAACAAGTTCTGCATTCTAATTTGATCAAGACAAAAGGACTTTCATTTGCCCAGCAAAATCATATTACACTATCAAATGTCAAGGTAAAGCTAACAAAATTGAAGTAATAAAACTCCTCAAAACATAAGTAGGACATGGTTTAGAGTCTCCACAATACTTCAGTATCTCACACAGGACGCGGCGATTAAAGGAGCCAAACCTTAGTTTCTGATCACTAGAGGAGTGAAACCAGTTGCTTCCTTCAGCAAATAAATCAGAGCTACACAGCAGCAACCTTGCTTCTCTTCACCTTCTTAGGAGTCACTGACTTCCCCAAAACTTTTTCCTTCTTTTGCTTCAAACCCTTCTCTCCTTTCAACTTTGCTGCTTTCTTCTTCTTCTTCTCCCCATCTCCATTCTTTCTCTTCTCACCAACAACTTCAGCACTAGCCATTTCACTACCCTCATTCTCTATCTCACCGCCATTATCATCATCGCTCCCCGATTCATCCTCTCCCACCATCTCACCGCCCCCAACATTGTCCATATACCTAACCTCATGAATCCTCCCCTTCTTCTTCTTCACTTTCTTGCTCTTCTCCTTCTCACTCTCCCCATCCTTATCACTCTCCAACGCCGCCCCCTCACCGCCCAATTTGCTATCCTTCACCACCACCCCAGCAATCTTCAACTTCATCTCCGGCACAGTCTGGTAAATAGGCAGGGCAACCGAATCCGACATCTTCAAATGAAGCGACCGCACGCTGCCCCACTTAATCGGTACAAACTCCGCAACCCCATTAACAACCGCCACCAAATTCTCCACAATCTCATCTTTACCCATCGAAGCCTTCGCCACCTTCACAACACTACAAGTACCCGTATTCATAAAAAACAAAGCCGACCCACATACCCTCTCAATCTGCTCCTTCCAGTTCTTCCGACCCAACTCAATCGGAACCGGAACCTTCTTCTTCTTGTAAAAATGCCTCCCAATCGGCTTCGCCAAAAGCGGGATTATCCTCTTATCAGCAAAGAACATCTCATACGAATCACACAACTTCCTCTTCGCCTCAAATGGCTTATAATCCGTCTTCAATTTCGAAAATTTAATCACTTTCGATACTGGGATTTGCTCCTCCAACACCTTCTGTTTTGCAGATTTTGACGGGATGTGACGATCATCGATGAATAGACAAAACTCGGCGCTTTCGGATGAATAAAGCGGGTTCGGAACTGGGATTTTGTAGGCATTTGTGCGACCCTTTGGTGGGATCTTGTTGAGGGTTAAGACCAAGTAGATGAATTCATCAGAGGATAAAAGTTGGGGTTTTTGGGTTTCGGATTTTGAAGACTTCCATTTGAGAAGTGCTGTTACCGCTCTTTCGATGGTTTCTTTTGGGACCTTTGAGGTCGCCATTGATGATGGAGCTGCAACCTCCATTGGGGGATTTTGAGAGAGATTGTATGTAGAAGAAACAGGGGAAAGGCAGAGGAGGAGAGAGAGAGAGAGAGAGAGAGAGAGAGAGAGAGAGAGAAAGGGTTTTAGGTATTATTTGTTTGTTAGGGTTTTGAGGTAGTAGTCGTTGTTTCAATAACCACAGAAAACACGGTATATGGGTTTACCCATATTCGAATTATATGGGGCTAAAGCCCAAGACCAGGCCCATTGGTGCTCGTTTTTCCCTTTTTGGGTTTTATTTGTAGGTTTTTTCTCTTATAATTTCTTACTATAATTCTATATAAATACTCTGCACGGTTTGTAATAGATGACTAAGATCTAAATTGTCGTTAATCTGGTTGATTTTTTTTATTTTTATCTTTTAAATTAATCATTCAAATAAGCTATTGATTTGATCCTTTATGATTGTTCATAAGCATTCAATTTTTGGAGTGTATTTCATATTAATTTACATTTACTTTGGTAATGATAAGTTATAAGAAAAATAACGAAAATAATTTGAAACTCGGCCTATCCTTTAAATTGTTTGTAGTTAGTAATAGACTTTTTACCAATCTAAAAGTCTACTTAAATACCCAACTAAAACAAAAAAGGAAAATTAAGCTTTAATAGCATGGGACTTTGATTTATTTCCAAGTCTATTTATCTCCGGCGCTGTATTGAAAACTAACCGAATGACATAATTGACCAAATTTAGTAGGGCTTTATATATAAGCCATGAATTATAGAGTTGAACAAAGCTTCCTCATTGTATTAAAATTTGTATTTATTAATTAATATTCCATGTATGATATTTTCGTTTAATACAATTTGTTGAGTATTTTTTTCATTTTAAATGGATCTATGATTGGGTTTGAGTAGACCCAAATAAAATAACCCATTGACATCCCTACTACAAATGTGTCTCATTTTAATGTACATTTTGCTCTCTTTCTAATGGCGTTGAAAAATTAAATTTATGAAAAGTTGAACAAAATACGTGATCTTAAAATAAGCAGATGAGGTGCTTGCTTGTACTTGTTGAGAATTTGAGATAATGTAGAGATTAATTAATAAATAATTATAGTGAGTAATATTTTTGTAAAGATCAGATTATGGGTGAAATTATGTTATGGGATGAATGAATTCATCTCACCAAGTTGAATTTTGTTAGTCCAGTGGCAATGATGCAGAAGTTACTTGGGACTGAGAAGAGGAAGAGCATAGTAGCTAAGCTAGAGTACTACTTCTAGTGCATCTCTCTCTGTTTTTCTTTAGAATAGTAATCAAATTTTACTCTAGTAAAGTTTTCTAGAGATATATTCCAATTTACAACTATTACTTTTATGTAATATAAAGGCAAAATTAGTTTTTTTGAAGTAATTATTAGCTCCATTCTATAGATATTGCAATTATAACTGCCTTTATTTTTACTTGTTAGAAAGAACAGTTACACTCTCCTTCCACGCTCTCTTTCTTACTCTAGAGGACCTAGTTCTACTAATAAAATGTTCATCTGTTTTCTTTTGAATAATAGAAATAGTAGTAATACAACATTGATTAGGCTTCTATAATCACTTTAAACTTTGGTTGTGTTGGTTCCTTTACATAGTATTAGAGCTGCAATAACTAAGAAATTTTGTGTTCGAATTCTGATGAAAAGTGCAGAAGCAAATTCAAGTGAGAGAAGGAAGTAGGGATGAGAGAGAGAGCAAAAACAGATTGCATTGATAGAATGGTGTCTCAAAAGGATTGTTACAGGTGCCTAAGCTTATATACATGAGCTGTAACTAACTATACATGAGCTGTAACAAACTAGCTAATAACAATCTATACTAAATAATTATTATCTAACATGGCATACACCATATACTTCACATCCCCCCCTCAAGGTGGAGCCTCAGTAAGACCCAGCTTGCGAGAAAGAGCAACATGTTGAGTCTCACCAAGAGGCTTGGTCATAAGATCAGCAAGTTGTAGCTTGAAGGGGATATAAGCAGTAGCCAAAAAAACCATCCTGCACCTTATCATGAGTGAAATGGCAGTCAATATCGAGGTTCTTCATGCGCTCATGAAAACAAGGATTGGCGGCAATTTGTTGAGCTACTTTATTATCACAAAAGAGAGTAACAGGTTGCTTGACAGGGATATGGAGACCTCTCAAGAGATAAGACAACCACAAAAGTTCACATGCATGTAGTAGCTGCCATACTTTGATATTCTGCTTCCGTAGAAGATCAAGACATAGTATTCTGTTTTTTAGTTTTCCAAGAAACCAATGAGTGACCAAGAAACACACAATAACCTGTGAGAGATTTCCGATTCATAACACAAGAATCCCAGTCAGCATCTGAAAAGCCAGTTAATTGCAATTTATCCTGAACTGGATAAAAAAAAAGTCCCTGAGAAATGGTACCCTTTAAGTACTTAAGGACATGTAAAGCTGCTTGCATATGAGGCTCCTTAGCAGAAGAGAGAAATTGGCTAAGATGTTGGACTCCATATGAAACATCAGGTCGAGTCATAGTAAGGTAGAGTAATCAACCAACTAATCTCCTATATGATTCCGGATCTGGCAGAGGAGAGCCATCAGTAAGAGAAAGCTTTAAACCTTGAGGAAGAGGGCATTTAGTCGGCTTTGCAGCAGTTAATCCAGCATCAGTCAAGATATGAAGTATATACTTTCTCTGGTTGAGCATGGTGCCACTTTCAGTTCGGCAAATTTCAATCCCCAAGAAATATCTAGCTTCACCAAGGTCCTTGATGGTGAACTTATCATGCAGGGCAGCCTTGGTAGACAAAATCTCAGGCATGTAATTCCTAGTAATCAAAACATCATCCACATAGACAAGAGCTACTGTAAAACATTCACCATCACTCTTAACAAAAAGAGAATAATCATGCTTAGATTGGACATAACCAAGGCTGAGAAGAAACTTAGTGAACTCATGGTTCCATTGTCGTGATGCTTGCTTGAGGCCATAAAGAGATTTTTTGAGTTTGCAAACTTGACCAGGTTGAGCCTTAGTGTACCCTTCTGGAGGCAACATATATATCTCCTCATCTATATAGCCATGTAAGAAAGCATTATTTATGTCTAATTGATGCAGTGGCCAGCCCTTGGCGGTGGCTAGAGCAATCAACACTCTAACCATAGCAAGTTTAGCTACAGGAGAAAAGGTGTGTTTGTAGTCTCTGCCTACTTTCTGACCACAACCTCTTATGACAACTCTGCCTTTTAACCTCTCAACAATTCCATCCGGGTTAAACTTAGTTTTATAAACCCATTTAGAAGTACCCGGAGGTAGATCAGTGACCTCCCATGTATCATTCTTCTCCAAAGCCTCTAACTCCTTATTCATGGCCTCTACCCAAGCAGGGTCCTTACTAGCCTGTGAGTAACAGGTAGGTTCATGGACAGTCAACACATGAGCAAGGGAAGCTTTGTATTCTGTAGGTAAATGCTGCAGAGAGTCAGGGGTAAAAAGTGGATGTGTGGTGGAAGAGTTTTGTTGGACCGCACAAGTAAAATCCTGTAACCAAGAGGGTTTTTGTGTGGTGCATTGAGATCTCCTAAGAGGAGGCTGAGTAGAAGCAGTAGGAATAGTAGGAGAGGAAACAAACTCATGAGAAGAGGAAGAAGATGAAAGAGGATCAGGTATAAACGAGGCTGGTGGAGGTGAAGCATAATCAACATTGGTGGAAGAAGAAGTAGTAGGTATGGAGTGAAGTGGAAAAGTAGTAGAAGGATGATCATCATCATCATCACAAACAAGCGGGAAATCATGAACGGAGGGAAAATGGGGAAAAGAAGTAGTAGGAGTGGCAGTAGACATTCTGTAGGGAAATATGTCTTCATGAAAAATGACATCTATACTAGTGAAAGATCGTTTAGAATCAAGATCAAACAGTTTATAACCTTTTTGACCTGGGGGGATACCCTATAAAAACACATCTTCGAGCCCTTGGATCAAACTTATCACGGTTAGGACCAACCACGGCTGCATAGCATAAACAACCCAAGGTTCTGAGGTTATCATAAGTGGGAGGCTGTCCAAAGAGGCATTCAAAAGGGGTTTTCCAGTTTAAAATGGGCATAGGCATTTTGTTGATAAGATAGGTGGCAGCAAGAAGACAATCACCCCAAAACATTTTAGGAAGATTAGCATGAAGTCTAAGGGCTCTTATAGTGTCTAAAAGGTGTCCATGCTTCCTTTCGACAACACCATTTTGTTGAGGGGTGTGAGTCATGGATGTTTGGTGAAGAATACCATGAGCAGTAAAGTAATTAAGGCATTCTTGTTGAACAATTTCAGTACCATTTTCAGATCTAACGTATTTGGTGGTGGCTTGGAAATGTGTTTTGATGTAGTTCATAAAAGAAATGAAAGTATGACAAACTTGAGTTCTATTATGCAGCAGGTAGGTCCAAGTAGATATAGTAGCATCATCTACTATTGTAAAAAAAATATGTAGCACCATTTAATGCTTGTGTTTTATAAGGTCCCTACAAATCAACATGTGACACCTCAAAGGGTATAGAAAAGGCAATAGAACTTCGAGAAAAAGGAAACCTATGGAACTTTGCCATAGCACAAGTGTCACAAACAAGTTTTTTAGCATTAAATCGCTTACAATCATCAATATGAAGTAGCTTAGACAAAAAGTATGACCAAGTCTAGTACGAAAAGTATGCAAATCAACTGATTTTGAAGAAACTGAAGTAGTATGACCAGAAAGAGAAGTAGATACAGAGGAAACAAGACTTTGCTTGCTAGTACAAGACAGCTTGTATAGACCATGAGCCCTTTGGCCAGTTGCAACAACCTGCCTAGAGGAAGGGTCCTGAAAAATACAGTATGTAGGAAAGAAATTGGCAATAAGTTTCTTGGCTTCAATAAGTTTCTTGGCTTCAACAAGTTTTCCAACTGAAAGTAAATTGTATTTGAAATCAGGCACATAAAGAACATTATCAAGAACTAAAGCATGAGTCAACTGAATTTTGCCAATGATATGAACTGCCTTTGTGCGGCCATCGGGTAGGGTAATGGAAATGGGTTTCTGAAGGCTAGTGGTTGAGGAAAATAGGTTTAAGTGTGGTGTCATGTGGTCAGATGCTCCAGTGTCAACTATCCAATCAAACTGCCTATATACCTCATTAGGTAAGCAAGACAAAGCAGTGGAAAGAAGCTTACTAGCAAAAATGACAGAAGCAGAAGTAGCAGCTGGCTCTGGCACATGCATTTTTCCCTTGAACATCTTCATTACTTCTTGACAAATAGCAGATACCATTTGTTGATTAACGCAGCCTTCTTAGAAACCTCAGTAGAACCCTCGTCACATTCATCGTCAAAAGGAGTATCTCCAGCATAAAGCTCACTCCCTATCATAGCATGTGCAGCTATCCTAGTATTCTTCTTAATCTTCTTTTCTTTATACCAATCAGGATAACCAATTCTTTCAAAACACTGCTCATAGGTGTGACCATCACCTTTACAGTAATCACAATGTCTCTTAACAAAACCTTTTGGCTTTCTAGAATCTTTCTTATTCCCATAGGATACCTTACCCTCAGTACCAGTGTTATTATCAGTAAAGAAGGTCACAGGTTCAGAAATTTGTGTAGTAACTTGCTTTTGTTTTTCAACTTGTTGAACAATATAATAGGCTCTATTAACACTCGGTAAAAGATCCATGGACAAAATCTGATTCCTAACAGGCTCAAAATCATCATTTAACCTCATCAAAAATTGCATCAGCTTATTAATACCATCAATTTTAAGAAATTTTTCAGCAATTCCACATTTGCATTGTTTCATCATTCCACAACTACACACAGGTATACCATTCAGATTATGAATCTCATCCCAGCAACGCTTCAATTTGGTAAAATGAGCTGCAATTGAGAGGTTACCTTGAGAAATTTTATTCAAATCTCGATGTAACTGATACATCAAGGGACCATTGCTTTGACCAAAACGTTCTACCACTTCCTTCCAAATATCTTGAGCAGAAGGTGCATAGATGAAACCATCAAATAGTTAAGGCACCATGGAATTCACAATCTAGCAAGTGACCATATAATCACAACGAATCCAATGCTGATAATCTGGTGAGGTAATTCCAGGCTTGCAGCAGCTACCATTGATAAATCCAAACTTCAATTTCGCACCCAACGCCATTTGAATTTGGCGACTCCAACCGAGGAAATTTTTTCCATTAAAAGGGGCATTGGTCAACGACATACTCGGACTATCAGAGCTAGCAAGAAACAGAGGATCGATGTGGTGATTGCTTGAATAGGAGGTGCTTGAATCATCTGTACCGATCGCCATTGTAGAAGATTTGACCTAGAAAACCACAATTCAGAACTCAAATTGATTAAAGAAACAAAGAAATTGCAAGATCAGGATCTTGATTGCTCAACCGTGGAGCTCTGATACCATGAAAAGTGCGGAAGCAAATTCTAGTGAGAGAAGGAAGTAGGGATGAGATAGAGAGCAAAAACAGATTGCATTGATAGAATGGTGGCTCAAAAGGATTGTTACAGGTGCCTAAGCTTATATACATGAGCTGTAACAAAATAGCTAATAACAATCTATACTAAATAATTATTATCCAACGTGGCATACACCATATACTTCACACCTGATGACGTCGTATTTTTATAGTAGAGCTTGCTTATACAATTGAGTCTTCTAAGCATGCACAAGGTAGTTTGATAGGTTGGGCCTGTGCATGATCCAGGCTTTAAGTCTAAAGCGCATTCACATAAGGGGCATAATACATAGGAATATGACATTAATTGGGCCTCCAATTATCAGTTTAATTTTTTTTTGTTGAGTTGGTTCCTTCGCATATAATCTTTTTAGGATAATTATTTTAATAAAAAATAAAGTCGGTCTCATTTCAGGCCGCCTGATATACCAGGTGAGTATTGAGCAAACAAAATGTAGTATTGTGTAACTAAAAATTTGTACTGTAGTGGTACATGATGAGAAAAAAGTGATACTAGTTTTTAGGTGGTTAGTACCAATTTTTGGCTCAACAGTATTATTTTATAAAATATCAGTATTATCCACCTGATATATCAGGACGCCTGATATGATATTTTGTCTAAAAATTTAAGTGTCCTTTTGATGGGTCAAATCAATGACTATAAATTTAGGTCCAAAGAATGTTTAACTAGCGTTCAACTGTAGCTAGCAAAGTGGTTAGTTTTATTAGTACCATTTTATATTAGCCTTCAACTGTTCTCTACTATTTTTTTTTTTTTTTTTCATTCTAACATTTCATAGGTACTGCTGCATATTATTTTTAACAACATAGCCATAGTTTGAAACATCCTAAAGAAAATAAAGGCCGACAATGGTTAATAAATCTATCTATGTAATAAATAAAGCCAAAAGCCTTCTTTGGACTGCAAATTTCACTTGATAAGATAGCCCTTTTAAACTCACTTAATTACCCTTCTTTATAACTACAAATAACTTCAAAATGAGGGCAATATTGATCTTTAAATGTTGTAATAACATCTACAATGCATGAGTGGGTCCCCCTCCCGAAATTTGGTTGCTATGTGCGTAGTGGCTGTTGCCACTTGCTCTTCATTTGTTCAATTTTTTTTGCAAATTTTTTTTCTTTTCATCTCAAAAGAAATTAAATGAGAATACAATTTTTTTCCACCACTAATCACACTTTACAAACGAAAATTGCCCACAATATCTTATAGCATTCAAAATGCAAATTTGCTTTTATTGTAAAATTTTTATAGGGAAATTCCATTTGGTGCCCCTCTACTATTGACATTTCCATTAGTGACCAAAGTTTTTTTGAAAATTCAAATGATACCCTCGAAGTTATGCACTATCCAACACGTGACCTTATTTATGTTTTGCCGTCTAAATTTTCCGTTAGTTGGGTCACGTGAGTGTGATGCGAGCTTGAATTTCATGTTTAAAAATATCCACCCCTTAGATTTGCCTCCAAAAACAACTTTTAAACTAAATTTAATGACAAAATTTAAAATTTGAAAAGTCAAAAAGTTCATATTGGAGGCAAATTTAGGTGTTGAATTTTTTATAAACATAAAATTTAGACTCACATTACATTGACATGAAGGAAAACCATAAATAATGTCACGGATTGGACAAGTGACAAGTTCGAGGGTACCATTTGAATTTCAGAAAAAACTTTGGGCACCAGTTGAAAAAATCAATAACACAGGGGCATCAATTGAAACTTCCCAATTTTATAAAATTAATTTTGATCTTATTCATAATTGCTAAATTAGGCATGAACAATTGAATTTATTTATATTTTATTTTATAGCTAAAATGATATTAAAAAAACTAAATTAACATCGCACGAATCTTTTTCTAAACTAGTGTTGAAAAATAAAATAATTCACATTTTGGGTTGGAAATAAAACTAATTCCCAAATTGGTGTCCACTTAAGATTGGACACTACGAACCTTTTTTTTTTTTTTTTTTGCTCTTTCTTTCTTTTTTTGAGAGTCCTACATTGTCCGAAAAAGGGCTCAACTGCTTTTTTTTATTTATTTTTTTTTTTTTTTGGTAAAGAAATTTGGTTCTTTGCAACGCGATGAATAGGACACAACTCACATGGAAGTTTTAGAAAAAGAGGAGAGAGTGTCAATAGGTGATCGATGAGAAGACTACAAGGGTCGATCTGAGTCCTTATCGATTAAACACGCATCCATCATACGCTGTTGGCCGTCTATGTGTGGCATGTTTAATCACACGGGGAGAGTGTGACACATAACAAATATCAGAGTGACAATTTGACCGATGAGTCAAGAAAACTACATTAGGAAAAAAGAAAAAAATAGATTTATTAGTATCCAATCCTAGGTGGACACCATTTGGTGAATTAGTTTTAAACCCAACCCAAAATGTGAATTATTTTATTTTGTAAACATTAACTCAGGAAAAGATTCACATCGCACATGCGATGCGTGTTCTTCAAAACTAGTAAAGTTAATGTGAATGATCTCTACTATATATGACCGAAGAAATCGAAACAATCTCAACATTTGAAATTAACAAAAGTAACCCCTAACTTGTGCCCCATCTACCATTATGTGAAATTGATCAAAATGGGAAAATATATCTATGGCTATGAGCTAATCATTTAAATAGGCAACTTTAAAAAGGGAAAATTTATGGTATACCCTTATATTTTACACCTTTTTACCATGCATAACATTAAGTTGCATTACTTTACGCTGTACCTCTGAACTTTTCATTTCACACACAACGTATGCATTTGAGTGACGCACGTTATCTGTTCGTTAATTAGTTTGTGGTTTGAGGAGCCTATATGGACCATATTACCCCTATTTTCCCCCTCTCCAACGGTCATTTTTATAGGCAACGACGTAGTTTTTTTTCCTAAATATCTCCCCCTTCCTGAAATTTTTTTTTCACTCTAAATTTGTTCTCCTTGCCCTCTCTCTTGTTCTTCTTCCTTATTTTTCTTGCCCATTTGAATTGGCTTGCACCATTGAAAGTAGCCACAATCATAGCATTAGCACATATGTAAACAGGGTGGGTAGGGAGAATAACTTCAGAGTGAAAAAAGATTCAGGAATGGGGGGTTGTTTAGGAAAAAGAAACTTGCCATTGCCTACAAAAATGATCGTTGGGGGGAATAGGGGCAATATGGTCCAAACAGGCCCTTTAAACCACAAACTAACGAGTAACGATAAATGCATGCGCTGTGTGTGAAAAGAAAAGTTCAAGGGTAACGCGTAAAGTAATGCAAAGTCATGGTATGCATGGTAAAAAGGTGCAAACTACATGGGTACACCATAAAATTTCCATTAGTATAAATGGTCAAAAAATACATATTAATGGGAAAAACAGTTTGTCTTGTATTAGACGCGTCTCAACAAAGATAATTGATGAGACGCCCTTAAAAGGATGAGT
>BSSO01001988.1:0-20959 GCA_030267885.1 Mesembryanthemum crystallinum | reverse complement strand
TTTCCCCCACCACCACCTCCAACCTCCACTTTTACCCTTTAATTTTTTCCATTACACTCCTAATTTTTTCCCCCAATCCAAGTGGGGCCTAACAAGTTAAACTTACAATCTTGTCTTTTTATCAACTAATCTCTACCTTTTCGTATTATCAATGAAGGATATTTTTGTAAACATACATGTCTTGCTTATCTACCAAACAAATGACTGCAATTAACATATGAAGTTCTACAACAATGAAAATCTTCCACTAATGTGGGAAGTTGATTTCGAACCTAAAGTAGTTGCTACCACTTGGGCTACTTCTTTTACCTGTCCCGGGCTAAATGATTTGATGTCTGATTTGTGTTGTTTCAGCTTCTGCATTGCGCGCTCATCTCCGACCTCGACGCGAACTGGGTTCCACCCCAATTGGCTTCAAGGTACTTCAATCTCTGTAACATTACCTCTTTGAATGATGAAAATCTTGCTGAAATTGGTTGTGGTTATGTCTTTCATTGAGGAATTAGATGTTAGTTTCCGTTGTGGGGGGTTTTTTAACTGATTTGGGATTTTAGGGTTTAGCTAAACCCTTGAAGAATTTGATGACACTATTGATTTATGCAGGAAGTCTTTGATCAGGGATAAAATCGCTTGTTATGTTGTCTGGTAGTTGTTTGGATGTTTCTAAGATTGTGAATTTTTAGGTAGTAACTTGATTACCCAACATGGGTTTGATTTGAGTACATTATGAGTCATAGCTCGAAATTTAGGGGGACATCAATGGAAAGGTCACTTGGACCTTGGCTGGCATCACCAAAGTCTTGTTCTTCTTTTAGTATCGAAGATCCAATTGGGGTTTTAGTTGTAGTAGTTTGGCGGCGCTTGAACTCTATGACATTGATATGGAAGACGGGGTGCTTTGCTCTACTGCCAAAGCTCACTTGTCCCTCAAGAAGTTTAGTGTCTGTGGTGAAAGTAATTACACGGCAGGGAATTTCAAGCCCTTCTGCGTGACGGTTTCTGATTGATAGGTTATATGGGGTATTAGGTATGAAGGCGAAGAGTAGATCTACATCATCATGAAATGATTTGGCATAGTGCCTCTCCATTCATGGCTAATTGTAAGTGGATGTATTTTAGAAAAGAAACTCCATTTAGTTGGACCCTTAACGTATTTGCTGGTTGCCTTTTGAGATAGCATGACAGCAATATCAGCTTCTTCGTCTCTATCTCGTTGATTCTCCTTCTCTGGCTAAAGCCATCTAGAAGTATCTGTGGTATATGAGTCTTATTTTAGGAATTTGGTAATGACCCTGAACCAATAAGTTCAGTGATAGGCTGACAGCTGCCAATGATCAGGTAACTTAATTTGAAAACCTTTTTCAAAACATGGATTGGGAACTGAAATTCTAAACAAAATAAAAGGTAAATATACTTTATTCCTTGGTACAATCAAATTAAATACAATTAACTAGTGGAAGTGTATCATAAGTAAAGCTGAAACACTTCTTGATTTTCAAGTATTGCCCAAAGCTTAAAAGGTTATATGATTCTTTCTTTGGGAGTAGCTGAGTCGGTGGCAGGTGAAAGTTGAGGCAGCAGACAAAATGCAATTGGTTGTGTTGGTATAAGGGGATTGGGTCATTAAGAATGGTACTGGTGCCAATTTGATGTGCTTATGAATGACGATTTTCTTTGTAGAGTTGAAGTAATGCTAGATTCATCATATGTTCTCCTGGTGGTGTAGCAAACTTTTGAATGGAATTATTGCCAACTTGGATCATGTGACTAAGTGGGGGGGTTGGGTGGTGGGGAAGAAAGACTTTACATTGAAGATGCTGGAGTTGATGGCAGAAGGACCTGTGTTGGGTTTGACAAAGGCATAGGTGGTGATGGTCCATAAGATTCCAATGTCAGTGGCAGTGGTGGTGGTGTTGATGAAGGAAAGACATGTGATGGTTGCAAGCTGATAGGTGTGGATGAATGAAGATGAAGCTAAAGGTGTTGGTGGCGACTATGTCGAGGGAATCGAGGGAGATGTGAGGGTTGGTGTCGGTGGTGGTATTGAAGGAAGTAATGGAGGTGGTGAGGAGGGAATCGAGGTTGGTGGTGCAGAAACTGAGGCTGCTGGTGGTGACAAAAGTGTGGGAATTGGCGGCGGCGTAAAAGTTTCCAAAGCCGGGGAAGGGATGGGTGTAGGTGGTGGCGATAAAGGAATTGGTGTTGGTGGTGATGTTGCCAATGGTGGTGGAAGGATAGGTGTTGGTGGTGGTGATGCGAATGCTGGTGCAAGGACTGGTGTTGGTGGTGGTGATGCGAAAGTTGGTGGAAGGATTGGTGTTGGTGGTGATAATGGGATAGGTGTTGGTGGTGGTGATGCGAATGCTGGTGGAAGGATTGGTGTTGGGGGTGATAATGGGATTGGTGTTGGTGGAGGTGATGCAACTGGTGGAAGAACAGTTGGTGNTGGTGTTGGAGGTGGTGATGCAACCGGTGGGGGAAGGATGGGTGTTGGTGGGGGTGATGATAGAATTGGTGTTGGTGGTGGTGATGCAACCGGTGGAGGAAGGATTGGTGACGGTGGAGGTGATAAAGAGATTGGTGCTGGTGGTGGGGATTCAGTCGGTGGTGGAAGGGTTGGTGCTGGTGGTGGTGAAGGTGGGGGTAGGATTGGTGTTGGTGGTGGTGATGCTAATGGGGGTGAAAGGATTGGTGTTGGTGGTGGTGATGCTAATGGGGGTGAAAGGATTGGTGCTGGTGGTGGAGATGATAGGATTGGTGCTGGTGGCGGTGGTGGAAGGATGGGCGCTGGTGGTGGTGGGCTAAGAGCTAATGGCGGCGGCGGTGAAAAAGCCGCTACTTGTGGTGGTGGTGGAGAAGGATCTGATGGAGGTGGTGGCAATAATGGTGGAGGTGATGAAATAGCTGGCGGTGGTGATGTAACGGGCGGTGGGGAAGTAACTGTAGGTGAAGGTGGCGGGGATAATGGTGGAGGTGAAGGCACTAGTGGTGGTGGTGGAGAAGGCACTAATGGTGGCGGCACTAGGGATGATGGTGGAGGAGAAGATATTAGTGGAGGTGACGGTACAATAGGTGAAGGAGGAGTTACAATTGGAGGTGGTTGAGAGGGAGTAACTGGCGGCAATGGTGGTGGCACCTGAGGCGGTAAAGGCCTTGGTCTAGGAAGAAACGGGTTGTCGGAAGAAGATCGTCTGAACGGCCATCGCCCACAGCTACCAAATAAATATTGATACAAGGGATCACAACTAGATCTTCCTCCACTGCCCCGTCCACTGCTTGCACTTCCTCGCGGTCTTGGACTGCCGCTACCTCCTCTTCTAGTCCTAGTACTTCCTCTTCTCCTTTGTACTTTACTGTGTCTTGTTTTTGTGAGGGTTCCAGCTTCTGCAAATGCTTGAGTTACCAAAAGCAGTGCTAGGACTATTATTACTATCAATGTATTTCCTTTCATTTTTTAGGAGACTTGTGTTTTCGATAACATCTGTTGCTTATTCACTGGCCTATTTATTGGACAAATATTGGAAATGAACTGCATTGATTTTTTTATATTTTTCATCTCTATTATTAGATTGTCTTCACTCTTTACTATTATATGAACCAGCATTTTAATGTCACTTATGGTATTTATTTTTGTAGCTGAAAGGATAGTTTTTCAGTAGATAGAGGATGGTGTCACCGTTACAGCAACAAGTAGTGAAAAAGAGATTGGATGCCCAATTGCCAGGTATTTACTTTTGTTGCAGTACAGTATGAAGGTGTTGGTTGAAAGAAATAATAGTGTGTAATGGGAAGCCTAGACTGTTGTGCCTGCTATCTCCTTAACATTGACCCTCCTTTTAAAAGCTTTTTGGGGAGAGGATGATGATTGATGAAGTACCAAGGCCATTCATAGAACTATTTGAATGAACCATGCCTTTGCATTAAGTTATTAGTGTACATGCTGTAATTTCACTAGTTTATTACTTTGTAAACATAGAACAATAGACAACTTGGGAACTTAAATACCATGGTAGGTGCTTTTGCTTTTCTAGTTTTAAATGTCTTTTGAAAGTTGAGGTTTGAGTTAGTTTAGTTAATAAAATTATTGGGAGTTGTATTAAGATCCTAGGTTAGAAAATTTAGCTGTTCATAGGGCTCCCTTAGTCCCTTTTTTTCTGAAAACTTGAGTCATGAGCTTCACAACTGCGACTGAAAGTGGAAATGATTGATTATCTGATAATCCGAATTGGGACCAAAAAAATTGTTTAAACATTACACTAAAAATGTGTCCCAGAAAAGAGATCTTGGGTTTCTGCATCTTTTGTTTTGTCCGAGATGCTGGGTACTGGGTAGTAGTAGTAGTAGTTGATCATTGAAATGAATCTGAGAGTTCAAGCAAAATCGAGACCAGAATAAATGGTTCTCATCTGCTAATCCAATTCACTAGTTAAAGTTCTCTAAAATGGAAATAACTAAAAATTTCAAAAACATTGCTTTTCTGTAGGAGTAAACTTTGGTTTACATATTATTTACTAGTATATATATAGTTTATAAAAAGTCTAAAGTGAGACTTATCTACACAAACACACGAACACATAATCACTGATTAAACTCATATGTTGCAGATCACACAAATGGTGGAGAGGGTACAAGTGGTGGTGAAGGCAGTTGATCTTCTGGCTCACTTGGAGCTGCCCAGAATGGCGGATAATCCCCGCCTTGCGACGGCGGAGACAACCACGGATCATCAAATGGGGACGTGCTGAAATCATCTCTGCTGCCACTAGGAGGTGGTGATTGTGGTTCCCATGGCCATGTTATTGGTGGAAACGGCCATGCTACTGGCGGTTGATCAATAGTGCCAAAGCCCGACGGTGGTGGTGAACTTTCTAGTGGCGTCCAAGGTGGAAACACAAACATGGGTGGCGGATCCGGGACTGTCACAGGTGATGGCGAAGTTACTGGCATCGTCAATGGTGGAGATCCAAGGACTGGTGGTGAAGATGATGGGACCTGTAGCAGCGGTGGTGATTGTATTGGCGACGTTGATGGTGGAAGTTGTAATGCCGGTGGTGAAGATGGGAAAAGTGGTGGAAATAGTATGGGGGGAAACAATGGAGGAAACAGGAAGAGGGGCGGCGGTGAAGGGGGTGGAGGAAGCACTGGAGGCGGTGGTGAGGGGACGAGTGGCGAAGGAGGTAAAGTCCCCAACAGCGGCGGTGGCGGAATCAATGGTGTTGGAAGGAGTGGTGGTGGCGGGAACAACACTAGCGGCGGTGGCGGAGGTGACGGTGGAGGCGGAGACGGCGGAGGTGGTGATGGCGGCGGCGGAGACGGCGGAGGTGGTGATGGCAGCGGAGGCGAAGGTACTTGTACCGGTGGGGGCGGGAGCACTGGAGGTGAAAGTACTGGCACTTCTATTGGTGGTGGCGGAAGTAGTGGTGGAGGGGGTAAGATGACAGGTGGAGGAGGAAAAAATGGTGGTGGCAACGCTGGTGGTGGAAGCAGCAGTGGCAATGGCGGTGGCAATGGCGGTAGCAGTGGTGGTGGCAGCGGTGGTGGCGGTGTAGGGAAAAAGGGGTTGTCAGGGGAAGGGAACAAAGAGAACGGCCATTGGCCACAGTGGCCAAACAAGTATTGATAAAAAGGGTCACAATCTACACCCGATCTCCTGCTTCTGCTTCTGCTTCTGCTTCTTCGACTTCTCCTCCTCCTACCATTATTACTTCTTCTTCTTGATGATCTCTTTTCATCTTCGTCTTCTCCTTTGCCTTGCAGAACACTAGCTTCTGTGATTATTGCCTGGGAGATCAACAGCAGTGCAAACAGGATTGCTAACACTATGTTTGATTTCATCTGTATTGAAATTTTGTGTGATTTTTAGTTTGCTACTACAGCCATTCTTTAGTTAGTGGTGGTTGATTTGTGAATTCAAACTGCATGCATTCTTTTGTGTATACTGTATTTATTTGGAAGATCTAAGATTTTTTTTTTTTCCATTTGTTTGAAAGAGATTGATATGCATGCATGCATGTCCTTGGGCTTTGGACTCAACTGTCTATAATAACTTTAGCTACGCAAACTTTTGCATACCGGAATTCCCAAGATTATACTACTAGGACTACATACGTACATTGTTTACAATCACTATACTTGTGCTAAGTACTATTTTCAGAATTTGGCTCAGCTGTGTTACAAAGATAATGTATGCATAAGATTATACACTAGAGAGAATCATTGATAATGGAGATTGGTACAAAAACACATATGATCAAGTTCCGCCGAATTACCAAATGGGTATTTTTTATGACCACCATTTGTCACTAAAAATCCGCTGTCGGTGACCAAAAAATTATTTATCTTGTTTTTCTGATACTGAAATGTATTTTCTTATTTTTCTTATTAGGTTTATTTACCTTAAATCACTTTTTTTTTTTTTTTTTTTTTGGTCAGCAAGCATTAATCATACCCATTACGTCACAACAGAGTTACATAGTCTGGGGTAAGTAGACCTTAAATCACTTTAATCACCCAATAAAACCCCATAATTCCCTTTTTTTTCTCTCTATCCTGTTGAAGGTAATTGGGAGTTAAGGGGTTTTTTCGGAGATTAAAGTGATTTATGTAAATAAACATAATAAGAAAATGTATTTCAATATCATAAATATGGGATAAATGAATTTTGGTTACCAACGGTGAATTTTTGGGCCCATATGCGCTTTTGGTTCATAAAATATATCCATTTGGCACTGAAATTTTTTTAAATACCCAAGTAGTGAAAGGTGGTCATAAAACATACCCTACTGGTAATTCGACAGATCAAGTTCTAACCACTCAATTTATTTTCGAAGAATATGTTTGGAAAAAACGTTAGGACCTTGGACTAATTCTGCTACTAAAGATTAATAATATGATCCTCATATTTTAAGTTTTTTTTGCTCTCTTCGAGCTTCCATTACCATGTACTATCAAATGCCTAGGTGTGATAAATTAGTTGGTAAACTTTAATGGCTCTTTGTGCAACGAAACAGTAATAAAAACTACTATAACTTGGTATATAAGTAGGGATGAAACTATTAAGGAGTTTGGTGGACCACGAACCCCCTAACTCTTAAGAGGCTAAGATCTTTGTCAAAGAAATTATATCTTATGCATATATTATCTTTGTAACACAGCTGAGCCAAATTCTGAAAATAGTACTTAGCACAAGTATAGTGATTGTAAACGATGTACGTATGTAGTACTAGCATAATTGAAGGGTGCTAAACTGAACTGAGTTAAATGGATATTATTATGTGATAGAAAAAGTAAGTTGCAAACCAGAAATTGAACTAAACTTAATGCGGAATTGGAATGACGAAGTGAATACACCCTTAATACCAAATTCAAGTCTCCTTCTATTACTATGGTTGTAAATGTGAACATGTTGATGGATAAGCTCAAGTAATAAATGACTGAGTGAAGAAAACCACCTATCTCTATCTCTCTCTTTCTCTCTTAGCTGCTTCCTGTGGACTGTAATGAGGTTCCAAGCCAAACCTTAATGAGTTACTACTTCTGTATGTGGGGTGGGCTGGGGAGGCTTTCGAGGATGTGGTTGGAACTGCTTGCTGTGCTGGTCACTGTGTGCTAATATTCATCCTCGTATTCAATGTAGTGATATGATATGATATAGCCCTTTGTTATGCGTGCCTTTTTCCCTCTCTTCTAGTTCTACACATTTGTTTTGGCTTACAGGCTACAGCCAATTTCTTGTTCTACATACACATTGAATTATTATCATAGCCGTTGACAGCTAAAAGAAAGTCTAAACCACGTTCTCATTGCACCTAGTATATTTAATCTTCTGTAGATATAGATTTAGGGATGGTTTTGGGTCGAATCATGTTGGTTCACGTGTTGTGTCTGAGCATTTGACGCTTTAAGAGGCCCGTCGCATGACCCAGTTAATGAGCTTTATGTTCTGTTTTCTCATCCTTAAAGACGGCGCAAGCATATGACTTACAACTTGTTTTATCGTACCATGTGACCCACATTGGGCTAGCCTCGTACACAGCTTTTTTTTTTTTTTTTTGGNAAAAAAGAAAAAGAAAAAGAAAAAAAAAAGAGACAAAGCCGCTCGTCAGTGGATCCTTAAAATGGCAATCGATGTTGTATTACAGTGGGACGATACATTAACGATATACTACCATTTACAAGTAAAGCCCAGCAAATTGACTTTAGTGGAGAAGGCCCATTAATGTTAACTAGTCAAGGAGGCAAGAGCGTTAATAAACAAAGCCCAACTGGTTTTTAGCCCATGAAGCAGCCCAATTTTAAGAGAACCCATTTAGAAAGCAGAGTATACCAAATCAACCGTGAAACAATTTAGCACCATTTGTGTTTAGCCATAGTCCAGAGTAATGCTATATTCATATTAGATATGAACAAAATTCATCCACTAGAAGTGGGTTCCACACATTTTAATACTCAAAACGGGATATTTCTTTTCAAAACAGGATAAATATTTGTGTGACCAATATGTTATGGATGGATTTATCCTTATCTGATATAAATGTAGCACTACTAAGATGTAGTGATACTAGTAACCACACAAGAAGGAAGTGAGAGCATCTCTGATGGGTACAATAACTATACAATTGCCTTAGATAGCACAATCAAGTAACATCCTTTCAAAAATCAAGTTAAATTGTGAAACTATAGTTAACAGTACATTATGTCTTTGTCTTTCCCTACCACTCTCACATACCATACATGAAACACCCTTATGTGGTGATCGATTTCTTGTAGTATTCACCTACATGGGATTTGAGCTGGTCCAACTTGGCCAATTTCCACCCAAATGACCAAACATGTACTCTACAACTCATATTAAAAAAAAAAAAAAAATACAATTACATAATTTAGACATTTAATCTTAAATCGACCTAAATTTTTGAATATTGATACAAATTTTCAACCTCAAATAACCTGTTTATAACCCAAAAAATATAAATAAAAAACATAACTGATCCAAAAGTAACTCAAAATTGGCTTAACACAAACTTGAAACATATTGGTTCGATCCATTTCACAAGTGATTAGGACAACCATTTTTTTCCAAAGGGTCTTGTTAGTACAACCAGTTCATTCATACTCCGTGCTTTGAACAAAAATGAAAAGCAAAAGCGGTTTAATAATTCGAAATAACCGTTTTTTTTTTTTCCACTTATATTTTAGAACATTTTTCCTTTTTAGGTGCAACTTGCAATACAAATGCCCAGTTTCCCCACGTCGGTTTCTTGTACGAGTAGAGAGGGAGAGAGAAAAAGCTGGTACAAAATTTCAAATTCCAAGACACCAACAAAGAAGAAAAATTGCCAAAAAGAATGAATTCTTCAAGTCTTAACTGAAAGTCTCAAATCCCCATCAACATTCCTCTCTCTCTTTCTCTCTCCTCTCTCTCAAAAGCTACAACAATGGTGTTGTTGTTGTTGATGCCCATCTGGGTTCTCTGCTCCATAGTCACTGTTGCAACAACTGAGAAAGACGAAGTGCCCATTTCTCAAATTTATGGAAATGGAACCACTCAACCTCCTTCAGGTACTTCCTTTTACAAAAACCCACATAAATTATGCTTCTGTAGTAGTTTCTCTCACACTCTGATTTTGATTATACAGTAAATGATTCGCTGCTGTTTTTTGTTTGATTCAATTTGATGATGATGGGTATAAATGATTCGTGTCTAAAATCAGGAGTTACTGGGGTTGCAGTAGAATACCACAGAGATTTAAAGAAGAAAATTCTGTTATCACTTGCTCTTGCTTCTGCTCTCATTGCTGGTTTCTTGCTGTTTCTGGGTTGTTTGTGGTTGTTTAGACTCAAGAGGTTGAAAAACTCTTCTGCAAATAGGCAACAGCCATTGGGTAAGCAACTGTTTAATTTTTTTTATTTTTTTTTGCTCCATGTTTGTTGATTATGAAGTTTTATTTGGAAACCCGAGTTAATTTTGGTTTGTAATTTGCATACTTTTGATGTGGGTAATGAAGATGTGGCAAAAGGGCGTTCCTTGGTTCCAATTTTGGGTAAGCTCAGTTCCTTGAGAATGGGTGGTAAGAAGGGTAACATGTCTGTTTTGGAGTATCATTTGTTGGAAGCAGCAACAAACAATTTTGAGGAAAGCAATAAGATAGGAGTTGGAGGTCGAGGGCGCGTTTATAAAGCTTGTTTGGGTGAGGGTTTTATTGCTGCAGTGAAGAAGTTAGATGGTGGAGGTATTGACAGGGAATTTCAGGTAATATTGCATTGTGTATTGGCCTTTACAATGGTAAATCAGGGGGAAGGAGGGGTTTCAGATGTTGTTTCGTGTTTTGCTGTTTTATTCGTTGATGATTGAAAGTAATTGCAGAATGAGATTGGTTTGTTGAGCAAATTTCAGCATCAAAACATCATCACTTTGTTAGGATACTGCATTCATGAGGAGACCAGGTTTCTGGTCTATGAATTGATGCAGAACGGTTCGTTGGAGAGTCAGTTGCATGGTAATGTTAAGGCTTCGCTTCAGTTATCTTTATGATACATGTAATGTAATGTAATGTAAGAGATTAGTGATTGTCTTTTGACGTTTCACGCAAGTTCAGGTCCGTCTTGTGGTTCAGCATTGACTTGGTCTTTAAGAATGAAAATCGCCCTTGATATTGCTAGGTAAATGGACCCGTCTCTTTTCTCTTGGTTTACACTTTCTTTTCCATCAGGTAAATTGAATATTTTGCTCATAGTCATTGTCATATGTATTTTTCTCGATCTAATTTGTTTCTTTGATAATTGTGTGCACAAGAGGACTAGAATTTCTGCATGAGCGTTGTGATCCTGCAATACTTCATAGGGATCTAAAATCATCCAACATATTGCTAGACTCCAACTTTAATGCTAAGGTACCACTCTCTTTTTTCGGCATGATCTCTTTATTGAACTATGCATAGAATGTTTATGTGATAATTTGTGCACCACAAAACTTTAATGTGTTTGTGTCAGTTGGGATGTAAGATATTTGATATGTTGTGTTTCATTTTATATTTTTGCTGAACTTCCCATCCTCATTCAGCTTTCAGGTTTTGGCCAAGCTGTTAATGTGGGGATGCAAACCAAGAATGACTTGAAAAGATCTGAACCTTTGGGTTATATAGCACCCGAATACCTATTAGACGGTATGTAAGGTTCCTTATGGTTCAAAATGTTTTTCTTTTTTATTATTTATCCTTCAGTTTGTTGTAAGTTGGCATGTGCTAGGTAGGAAAAATAAATCGTTTGGGAGGACAATTATATATCTGCTTGTACTCCTATGGTCTTATTTTGTTTTGCAACTACTTGCTATAAGTCCAGTGTGCTTGATCTAGTTTTCCTACTTGATAAACTTTTGAGGAGAACCTCTGGAAAGGACCTTCGTTTTATTTTCTCAACAAAGTTCCTACATATCTACACAAAAGATTAATTATCTAAGGAGTGTCGATTTTTCCAGGTAAACTAACTGAGAAAGGTGACGTTTATGCCTTTGGAGTTGTCCTTCTAGAGCTATTGACTGGAAAGAAGCCTTTTGAGAAAATGTCACCTGCTCACCACCAATCTGTAGTGACTTGGGTAAACTTCCATCCAATTTGCTCTTCGCTCTTCTCTTGAACTGTTTGTTTTCTGTAGTTTCTGGTCAGCGATAACAATATATTTTTGTTCCGTTTTTCCCAATATTCGCTTAGTTAGGCAATCAATACATCTAAATATCTTAAATTCTAGTGGATAATATTTTGGTCCCAGTGAATAATTTGTGTTACTATAAGAGGGGTGATGTGTATAGATGTTGAATTTTGACATACAGGCTATGCCCCAGCTCACTGACAGGTCGAAGCTCCCAAAGATTGTGGATCCTGTAATCAGAGACAAAATGGATTCAAAACACTTATTTCAGGTTATTTACTACAAAAACAAAAATCATTTTGTCACTTAAGTAAGTCTGCATTATCCTGATTCCTGAGCTGTCCTCAACTTTGATTAAACATTCTGCACAGGTTGCTGCTGTGGCTGTATTGTGTGTACAACCAGAACCAAGTTACAGGCCTTTGATAACTGATGTCCTGCATTCTCTGATCCCACTTGTACCTGTTGAGCTAGGAGGGTCTCTCCGAGTTGCAGAAACCTCCAAGTTCTAACGCCTGAGATCTACAAAAACATCTTCATTGACAATCATAATTATTAACAGCTTCACAATCATTAGAAAGGAATAGAAAGAAAAAAAAGTCGTCAGCTTCAAAATGACCAGACCAGTCACAAGATCAGTGATCTAGTCTGAAGTCGTCCTTTTGGATATTTCTTGACTACTTGTGTAGTGCAAATAACTGCAGAAAACATATATGAAAAGTTTTTTCTTCCTTATTTCTTGTTCTACTTCTGATATGACCCATTCCAATGTACTTTCTTTTGTGTATAGTCTTCGTTTTTTCAGTCGCTCTATCACAACTTCAGTATCGTGTTAGCTTAACTTTTTTCAAGCCAACCTGCTTGTAATAACACTGATTCACTAATCGATAAGCATTGCATTAATGCTGTCACAGCCGAAATAGAAAGAAAGAAAGAAAGAAAGGTGCGCGTTCAAGTCTCTGAGTAATACATAATTTCCCTCTGAGTATTTATGATGCTCACAAGATTTTCTGGGATTGGCTTCTTCTAGCTGAAAGTTTATGAAGTCACAGGATCTTCACTATTTTTAACACTTTTGGTCTTTATGTTTTCTTTTGCATAAACTGTGAGAAACATTTTCTATCTTCCCCCTCATGAATAATCTGGTGTGCGCTCAAAAGGCAACATGCATTAGATTTTCATCAGCCGACAGTACCAAATAACTCCTGTAACGTCATCAAACACGAATCCCTTCATGACATTTTGCTCGAGTTTAAACAATTAAACATGAATCGTCTTTGTTACCCTCACCCCTATGCATTCCATACTAGATATACTTTTATGTATCCCAAGTAATTGCTCGGAGTTTTAAGTGGCGTAGTTTAAGAAAGCGAGAACTACGAGAGTTTATTACGTTTATCAATCTATCGAAGTAACTAAAATTTGATACAAGTGAAATAGTCAAGAGTAGACGAGGAGTAAAAAAAAAAAAAAAAANAAAGCAATTTTAAGACAAAAGATTACAAGGCAAAGAAAGTACATAATAAAATTGGAAGACAAAAATGTAGCATCTTTCATTGAGAGAGTGGGACAATGATCCATAAGACTCATCATAAGTAGTTACTAATCTTATATCCCTAAAAGCTTATTCCCCCCAACCATGGATCTCCTTACAATTTGGACCATCCCAATGGCTGGGTTTATTTCCATGCCAATAACTTTTGCATCAATTTCCTCCTAAAAGGAAACCATTTAATAAGAAAAAGGAAAAACAAGGACCAAAAAGGAAGCTATCTTCCATTTTCTTATTTCTTCCTCTCTTTTAGAACTCCCCAGTTCCAGATGCCAAGGAACACAACAAACTTCAGCCTGAAAAATTCTTACTTGCGACTTCTCAGACTGTGTAATGCTGTTGGATTGTCTCGATGTCGAGCCCCTTCAGCTTGACAACAGATTCGACGTGCCCTTTCAGTGTATGAAGCTCCCTCAACCTGATAATAAGAGGATTTATACGAAGAACATGAAAAATAGTAACATGACCTGAATTTGTATTTTATTTTTTTTATTTTCCTGTTTTCTGCCCCACACATTTGTTATTTTTTCCCTGCAAAAAAACCTTTTTCCAAGGGGAAGTTTAATGACCCTCCTCTGCTTTCTGCATGACTGACCTGATGACAGAAAGGTAAAGGTGGATCATTTTTCTTCCCCTAGGAGAAAAAATTTCTTTTTTTTTTCAAGAAAAAAATTTCACTTCTAGGGAAGTAATTTTCCACCCAACCAAGGTACCAAACAAGAGGCTAGTCTACATTTGCTTAAAAGGTGTCTTACCTTGCAATCTCAGCGCGTCTCTTTGCCTGCTCAGCAATCTCAGATAATTCCCGGTAGCTGTTCTTGTCACCCAACAAGTCTGATGTTTCTGGGGGCTGAAGGCCGTGTAGGGTACGTTGAGCAGCTGCCCATTGAGCCTCTCTTTCTCCTCTTCCGTAGTCTTTCTTGCTTGTGAATGCAGTCTGTGATTACAGTAACAAATTTCTTGAATGTGTAAGAAATGCTTTCGCATTGTAGCTTTCTACATTGAATCAGAAAAACAGGAAGGAGAAACATTACCTTCTTCTCGAGCAGGTTGTCCCACGCCTTTCCAGTCAATGTGTACCTGAAACCAAAGAAGATTTGCCTCAGTTGTTATGCTTACAGTTTCCAATTTGAATGCCAGGAGTTCAAACCCTGACTTCCCCAAGTTTGGGGAGGTGCTTTAACAACATGTACCTGATGATGAACTTAAGGATATCTAAGGGGATATAGGTTACAATGGTGTAGAGCCAGATCAAACCGGCCCATCCCCATCCAATGCCTTTAATTTTTGCAAAGGTCCAGTTTGCATAAACAGCTATCAGTGTGGCAACCTGAGGAGCACAAAAGACAATGAGAAAATTAAGTTGGCTTTTGGTGAAAAGGGTGCTATGCAAATACCAAATGAGAAACATATAGTTAGCCATTTAAGGATTCTGAAACCCTTTTAATCGAACCCACCAGTTGTGCTGCAAGAAAGGCGCCCAGAAGCATGAGACCAGGGCGTTCAACAAAGGAAAAGCCCCTTGAGCGAGTTACAAAAATCAGTGCTTGGCTTATAATACTGACTTGGAGGTAAAGAGCAGACATTAGCTCATCATTTTGGCCCCTGAGGTCTCTTACATGAAACTTTTGCTGCAATAGTAGGTAGCACATAAAATTTTGATACGTGAGAATCAAATTTGAAGTACGAAATTATCATCCAAAATGCTAAAAAAATTAAACTTACAGAAAAGAAGTCAGAATCATGAATAGCCCAGAAGAAGATGACGGTCATGACAGCCATGTAAGTACCAAGGACAACACCAGTAGCGAATATCTCCTTGAGCTTCCAAGAGTCAGGGGTAGGAGATGGCTTGACTCGGTCTTTGGAGATGGTCATGATGGTTCCATCGTTGAGTATGGCGATGATCAGTACCATGAAAGGAGAGAAATCGAACTTCCATATAAGGGCAATGAGCATGAAACCCATCACAATACGGATGGTGATGGAAACTGCATAGATGGTGTAGTTCTTCATTCTTTGGAAGATGGCTCGACTAGTCAAGACCGCACTAATGATCACACTCAGCCCAGGCTCGGTGAGGACAATATCAGATGCACTTCGGGCTGCATCAGTTGCATCGTCGACAGCAATACCAATGTCTGCCCTCTTTAAGGCTGGAGCATCGTTCACACCATCTCCTGTCATACCACAAATGTGCTTCCTGTCCTGTAGTTTCTTTACAATCTCATACTTGTGCTCTGCATGTAACCATCAGAAAAGATTAGCAAGGTGTTAACATTAGTACTCCAAGGCCCAAGCTTATCATATTTAGTACTCCTACTTCATTTACTTTTTCATCTTTGGTTACTTGGCCTCCTCATAGACTGATAGACATCAATTAGTTTCATTTTCCTCCCCATGGCCCCACGAAGGCTGGTTTTATGGACTCGTTAGTTGCCAGTTCCGAAAAACAACAGAAAAAATAAAATTTAAAATGTAGTAGATCATTTACCAGGGAAGACGCCGGCAAACCCATCAGCCTTCTCAATGAGCTCCTCAACAGGGATGGCAGCAAGACTCTCGTCCTTATGCTGGCCAAGTAGGGAGGATGAAGGATACATGTTAGTTCCCATGCCAAGTCTGCGACTCGTCTCCTTACCAATGGCCAATTGGTCACCCGTGATCATCTTCACATTAACACCAAGGCTCAGTGCACGTCTTATAGTCTCCGCACTATCGTGCCTTGGAGGATCAAATAGAGGTAATAGAGCAATAAATTTCCATGGTCCTCCTTGGCCATCCTTAGTCTTCTCAGGTACGGTCTATTATCAGAAAACGGGGACAAGAAAAATGAGCATTGATGAAGTTGATTATATTACGTGAAATTTTTTATCTTGAAAAAATGTTGAAGCTAGAAAAGCAGATCTCAATGCAATGCTGTACCTGATAACCTACACCAAGGGATCGAAGACCACGATCAGCAAACTTATCAATAATGGCATGAGCTTTGTTCCTTTGTTCAGTACCAAGTTTGCAGAGCTCAATTATCTGTGACAAGTCAAGAATATTGAAGTTAGAACTTCAAATGACTTGAGAAACAATGTCCTTCAATATCATTTCCAAAATATTCCACATCACCTGCTCAGGAGCACCTTTGCTGACCCTGTACCAATTTCCCTCGGAATCATAGTATGTTATGGCTGTACGTTTTTCGACTGGGTTAAAGGGCAGGAAGTGAACTTCAGTGATCCCTGCTCTTGCCTGCAAGTAAGCCAAATCTGATGTCAAGTTTATATGGCATATGTATTGGTAAGAAAAAATCCTTGCATCTAATGCTAAGAATGCACGCAACTTTTTGAGGAACTTTAGCTTTTTCTACCAAAATATGATCTTTCACTTAAAAAAAAGGAAATGTTTAGATAATCAAAGCTTTTTTTAGGAGCTTTAGCATTTTTACCAAAAAAAAATTTTAAATAAAAATTTTTACAAAATAAAAAACTGCTCACTCAAGCTTTTGATAAATCACTCAAGCTTTTGATAAAAAGCTCAAGCTAGCTACAGATCATAGTTTTCAGCTAAGTGTGCCAAAAATAGAAACTAACCTCCTTAGGATCAGCCAACATCCCGACAATGCAGGTATCAATAGCATCTTGATTTTCTACACGGGAAGCCCTAGCGGCCATCAGAACTGCAGTATCCTTGTCTATATCAGGCGTAAAAATCTGTACCCCAAAGAAAAATTCTCAGTTCATTGGTATCAAACAACAGATTTTCCTTCTCCCAGTTGATTTTTAAGGAGGAAGTTTTTAAGAATTTATTTGCATGATCAAAAATTTCCATACCTCGATCATTGCCTTATCAACTGTTAGTTTGTTGAGAGTTAAAGTCCCAGTCTTGTCACTGCAGAGGACATCCATACCAGCCATCTCTTCAATGGCTGTCATCCTCTTAGTGATAGCGCCCTGCTCAGACAGACGGTGTGACCCAATGGCCATAGTCACTGACAATACAGTTGGCATAGCAATTGGGATTCCACCAATGAGCAACACCAACAGATTGTCAATGCCATCTCTGTACTTTCTGTGCTGAATGGGATACATCACAACCAACTCTATTAATATTCCAATAGCAATTGAGATGATGCAGAAGTTCCCTATGGCTGTCAAGACCTGCATGAACAATCAGAGGTGAATCCAAATGTAACTGACCAGTTGAAAAGAACACCTCTCGAGCACTTCAGAAAAGCAGCAGCATAGCATTTAGTTCTATCATTATTGTTTATCTTCATCATAAATTGGTATCTCCTTTCTATACTCTTTAGTAAAATTTTATACTGTATTTGGTTTATCTAATGAAGTTAAACTAAAATTATTGTGGTTTTGTTAAAAATGTTTGTGAATGTTAACTCTTCATTTTTGTATCAAGAGCTTTATAAAATTACAAATATTTGGGTGCCCTTTATGTTGTATGTGTTGTTGTGTAAAGGTGAGAAGATAGTCTTCTCAATATTACTGGGTTCCAATTTTTAGTTTATATGCCAGTTTAATTCATTGGTAAAAGACTACAATTTTATTTGATAACCAAGCAATTCCTGACTAGAAATTGATATTGTCCTTCGCATCTTTTGGCTTTGCCTTGATCTTATCACGATTTTAGCAGTTCCTGGTGTTTCAGTTCATTTGTTTTCATTCTCCTCAATCTATTATTAGCATGTGTCCTTCAAGTATTTTTTAGCACCAAATACATGCACCTTACAAAAGAATTTCGGTGTAAGAAACTTGATCAATATTTCATACCTTCTGGAAGTGACCCACTTGGTTGGTGCTATCAACAAGGTGAGCAGCCTTGCCAAAGAAGGTGTGAACTCCAGTGGCAATAACAACCGCCTCAATCTCACCTTGCTTGCAAGTAGATCCAGAGAAAACCTCGTCACCAGGATTCTTGTTCACAGGCAAGGACTCACCAGTAAGGGCAGACTGGTCAATCTTAAGCGGGTCCCCCTCTAAGAGTCGAGCATCAGCAGGGACGATATCTCCAAGCTTAATGCTGATCACATCTCCTGGTACCAGAATTTCAGCCTCTTGCTCGCCCCATCTTCCATCTCTCAAAACCTACAATCAGTCGCGGACCCAAAATTTTCATAATACCAGGGTTAGTACCGCATACTTTCAAAAAAATCTATATGAAATTACATAAACCTATGTTTTTTTTAACAATGAGTAACTCGGAATAGTTTTCAGTAAACGTAACCTCAAAACATATATCAAAATTCATCCTGTATAACTAAGGGAATCTTAACGAGTAAGATACCTTAGTCTTAGGAGCGAGACCTGCCATCAGGGCTGCAGCAGCATTGCCTGCATTGTTTTCTTCGATGAAACTTATCGTAGAGTTAATAATGAGCAATGTGATGATTCCAACAAAATCTTGCCAATCTGGGGGCCTTCCCTGTTCATTATGAGGGGAGGGTGTTAACAGTATTTACAATATTGTGGGAGAGGGAATTTAAACAGCTGTTATTTTGTTTAAAACTGAAGATTTCATTACATCTCCATTAGCCAATGCAATTGCCATGATGGCAGCCATCTCCATAACCCATGATAGGGGGTTCCACATAAATCCAAGGAATTTCAGAAATTTATTTTCCTGTTTCAGGATTCAGTTACGACAGGAAATCAATCAGAAATTACTTCATAGAGAAAAATAAGAGGTAATTTAAACAAAGAAAATCAAGTCAAAAAAAAAAAAAAAAAAAATGGAATCAGCTGATTGTTGCCTTCTTCTCCTCTAGCTTATTAGGGCCAAATAGTTCAAGCCTCTTCTGCCCTTCCTCTGACGATAATCCTTGTCTCGTACAGTTAAGTTGCTGAAACACCTCCTCGACTGGAATACTCTCCTGTTCATAGACAGCATTGTCACAAACAAACTTATCAGGATGAATAACACTATCTCAAAGTAAACCATCTAGGACCACAACCACCACCACCACCACCCACAAACCCAAAAAAGAGAAACTTTCATAGCTGCAAACTTTAGTTATTTTCCAATCCCTTTAATGCATGAATGAAGAGTGTAAATGGGAGACATTATTACATACTCATGTAGTTGTTAAATGTTTCTATTTCCATCCAAATAAATAACTTTCCATGTTTATGATTGCGATTTGTTACAAAGTTAATAATTATTATTCAGTTCCATTAATAAAACTAACTACAATCAATTTGTAGCTAACAACTTCAAGAGCACAAATCCATGTATAGGGAGTATCATTCAATAACTCCACCAACACCTTCTAGGAAAGGGTTGGGAGGAGTATTGCAATCATATGCTATGAACAACACTACATCGATACAATAAACATCAACAATCTCCTCAACTAAATGCACTAAGACAACTCCTAATTACAACCCCGATTTGTTACAAAGGTTAAACCAGATAAACACCAATATCTAAAGCTCAAGCTCATAGCAGATCCATTATACTCAAAAAATAAGAAGTTTATCATAGTTGCATTTAATATTTTTCGGTTAAATTAAACCCCATAAGACATTGATGCCTATGTATATTGCACGTAAACTTGAAATTTTCCTAATATTAAGAATTGTGAAATGTCACGAAGTCAAAAAACTTTCTTCATCGGTAAAAATTACCTACTACATTGATCGCATAACCATTGGTGTTTCTGCATGCAAATTATCTAATTTTGATTGGAAAATAACAAGCTAAACAATAAACCCACGTTCTAAATTGCACTAAATAACAACAAACATAGCTACTAATCTTTAATAATCAAAAACAATCAAATGCGTAAAGGACATAATAATAAAGAAGAAGTAAAGATCGAATGATCTTACAAGGTCGACATTCTCTGTCTTGATAGCCTCCAAGTTAGCCATTATTACTTACAATCAAAATCCTTTATTGTTTCACTAATGCCCACAAACTGTTTGATGAAATTCCTATTAGGGACGAATCTTATTGATGATTAAATGGGGAAACTTTGGGAAGTGGGAAAATTTTGTTAGTACATTCTAATGAATGGGAAAAAGGGTTTTCAAAGATGGGATTTTATGTAATGAGATGAGGAAAGTGTTAAGTTTATACAGCTTGGCAATGGCGGTATAGAAGTTGAAGGGTGTCCTCAATTTTATAACAAACTCTCCGCAAGCGCGAAAGAGAGAGAAAGAAAAGAGAGTTTTGTGGAGAGAGTGAGTCTCGTTCATTCAGTTTAAAACTAACTTGACATTTGTCAACAACCAATACCTCTTTTGTGAGCTCAAATTGTGATTTTTGATGGACAATTTTGCTTCATACTAAATAATAATAGTAATGTTCTAATTTTATCGTAGGAAGTTACTTTTTTCGGGAGTTATGAATTCCACCCGACTTGTTAGATACAAATCATAAACTCCACTAATCATCTAGAATGTACCGGTACAGATACTGAACAAATACACGGGAAAAAAAGAAAAAAAAAGACAAATCTAAATTATGAAATACATTGTATGCAATATGTTGTAGCCAATGGAAATTTTTCTTCCTATTAGCATGCACAATTGTGAATTGCAAAGCCCTCCATTAAAGTTAGTTTCATAGACAGGGTAATACCAATACAGTGATGTTACAATGACACACAATAATTTGCTAACATTAAAATTTCTTTCAGAGAAGCACCAATTTTATCAATAATGCATGTTAGGGTTAAGGCTTAATTGAGATTTGACAAGTTTTAATTGTTAAAAACTACTCCCTCCGGCTTGAAATCATCTTAACATTTGC